>BOPN01000639.1:190000-195000 GCA_017312705.2 Penaeus japonicus
CAGAGAGCATGGGGGGGAGAGAAGAATATGGAAAGATGATAAAAGAGAAATTGAGAGGGAAGAGAAGGGAAGAACCAATGATGTAAGTAGAGACAAGAGAGAATGAAAATAAGAACGGACATAAAGGAAGGAAGGATGCAAAGGAGAGAAAGAGCGAAATTACGAAGGGGGAGAAAACACGAAAGATTGAGATGGAGGTGAAAGGGCGGAGGGGAAAGATTGAGAATAAGGGAAAGGGCGAAGGAGAGAGACAGAGACAGAGACAGAGACAGAGACAGAGACAGAGACAGAGACAGAGACAGAGACAGAGACAGAAAGTGAGAGTGAGAGTGAGAGTGAGAGTGAGAGTGAGAGAGAGAGTGAGAGAGAGGGAGAGAGAGAGGGAGAGAGAGAGGGAGAGAGAGAGAGAGAGAGAGAGAGAGAGAGAGAGAGAGAGAGAGAGGGAGAGAGAGAGAGAGAGAGAGAGAGAGAGAGAGAGAGAGAGAGAGAGAGAGAGAGAGAGGGGGGGGGGAGAGAGAGAGAGAGAGAGAGAGAGAGAGAGAGAGAGAGAGAGAGAGAGAGAGAGAGAGAGAGAGAGAGAGAGAGAGAGAGAGAGAGAGAGAGCGATAGAGAGAGGGGGCACACGAACGTGGTTGACAGCCGCGTAGAAGTTTAATGATAACAAGTTTGCTCTGCGGCGGAGCACTGAGGGCCCAGCCGACGGGACGCTGTCTCCTTCGCCAGCTTATTGTGACTCGCGGATGAAGACAAATGACGGCGGGGACACGAGCCGTTCCTTTGGAGGGGGAGGGGGGTAGGAGGGGGGGAGGAAGAAGAGGGGTTGGTGGAGGTGTCAGGGGAAGAGAGGGAAGGGTTGGTAGATAGAGTGAGGGGAAAGGGAGGAGGAGGAAGAGAAGAACAAGAACAAGAATAATAATAAGGAGTGTGTGATGGCGAAAGAAGGGGAGGAGGAGTACGAGGAAGCGGAGACGAGGAGGAGGGGTAGGGTGACGACGATGACGACGAGTAGGGATAGGAGGAGGAAGAGGGGGGGAAGAGTTAGTATAAAGTGAATGGAAAGTAATAGATTTTCTCCCCTCGTCTTATCTGATTTCCTTCTATATCTTGTGGCAAATTATTTTAAAGAAATGTTGGGGATATTTTCAATTTATATATCCGTGAAAATGTGAAGTCAGCTGTCTTTGAGGAGAGCCTTCATATATACTGAATTTATTGGCATTTGCGAAGAAAATATTAATGGAAACGATATTTGGAAAGGTTTATTGCAACCGGATATTATGAAAAAAACGGTTTGATAGATATTATTGATCATAAATAAGTAAATAATTTTTTTTATCTGATTTAATATTTATCTCTACCTATATATTTCATATTCTCATTTTCTAGAGGAAAGGAATATAGATAAAATAGATTTAAAAATGATAAATAAACAGTGTTTTCATTTTTGAGCACGAAAAGGCAGCAAGCACGAGGGAATTAATACTTTTGATAACTTGTTTTGAGAAGAGAGAGTTGGAATACAAATGCAAGAGAAACGAGAAGACTTTTTCCTCTAGGAAGGTTTTATGACTTGAGAGAAAATCAAAGGATTATATAATGGATTATGTAAAGGAGAGGTTTAAGGATGGAGAACGCGATAGAGATAGATAGGTAGAGAGAGGGAGAGAGAGGGAAAAGGAGGAGGAGGAAGGGAAAAGGGAAGGGAGAGGGAGAAGGAGAAGTGTTAATATGGTCCTTCGAAAGGCAGGAGTTATGATGAATGGGCGTGTGCGCGGGCGGCGGCAAATGCGAGATGGATGCGAGGGCAGAATGTGTCAAGATGAGGCCAAGACTTAAGGGATGAGAGAGAGAGAGAGAGAGAGAGAGAGAGAGAGAGAGAGAGAGAGAGAATTAAAAGTTGAGAAGGAAGGCCAGAGGACAGATAGAATTGGGAAAAGAGAGAGATAGAGAGACGAGGAAAGGAGAGAAGAGAGAGAGAGAGAGACGAGGAAAGAGGAGAAGAGAGAACATAAGAGAGAAAGTGGAAAGTGGAAATGCGAGAGATGGGGGGGAGGGGTAGCGTAGGAGGGTGGGAGGGGGAGGCCTAGACCGCGACGTTAGGTGAAAAATCGTGAAGCTGCTAAGATTTGTGGGTGAAGAACTAAGGTGACATTTGTGAGGGGAAATCTGGGAGGTGATGATGAAGACGAAGGAGTTGGGAAAAATCGGGAAAATGACGAGATTTTTTCTGGGGGGGAAATAAATTCAAGAGGTGGTGATATTAGTGGAGGGGGGGGGGGGATGGAAAATACTACAGAAAAAATAGGGATTTTGAATTGGTGGGCGGGGGATAAGGGAGTTAGGACACTGGTATGGAGTAATCTAGAGGATGAAGGATGAAAGGGAAAATGCGGACGCTATTCTGAAACTGATAGGGTTAAAATCTGGTAGGTAACGACAATGATGAAGCATAACAGGGAAAGAATAACACAGACGAGAGAGAAATTAGGTTGAAGATGTAATTGACGGGGGAAGGTATAGGGGAAAAGCGAAAGGAAAATGTTAAGAAGAGACGAAGATTGACTCGAGGGGAAAATGACGGGGAAATTATTGCCGCCGATGAAGGGGTAAAATATTAAAAGGAAACATCGACATCTAGAGGGGGAATAAGAGAGGAAATGCGTGGATAATATGAACATAAACAATTTGGAAGATAAAGATGATACGAGACGGGGGTTGGGGTGGGGGGGGGGGAGGGGGCAACGAAAGAAAAGGGGAAAGTGAGAGGGGAATCGATTGAAAGAGGGGACGAGAAACACAACACCCACGCAAGGGAACACAATGGCGGGAAATATTGGCTGGAAGGAAAGACGGATTAGCAGAGGGAGATCTGGTAATGTGGTAATTAAGACGGAGAGATTTGTAAGATCGCCTTTGGTTGGCTGAGGGGAGGGGCGAGACGAGGGAAGGGGAGGGGTGGGGAAGGGAAGGGAAGGAGAGAAGGGAAGGGAGGGGAAGGGAAGGGAAGGGAAGGGAAGGGAAGGAGAGAAGGGAAGGGAAGGGAAGGGAAGGGAAGGGAAGGGAAGGGAAGGGAAGGGAAGGGAAAGGGAGAGAAGGGGAAAGAAAAGAAAGGGAGGGATGGGAGGTATTTGGGAAACAAGTAGAGGAAGAAGTCAGAATCAGAAAGACACGTACATGCATGTTGATAGATATCTGGATAGATGGATAGACCGATTGATTAATAGAGACAGATATTTTATTCATCATTATTTTTTAGACATCTGCACTCGTGGTGGCCGAACACATGCAACCACATAATCATAAATCTATACTTGCATACAACACATACAGCCCCCCTTTCCGGACGGACATATACGTGATGGATATTATGGGTTTGATATTAGGGTCAGTATCACCTGCCAGTGATTAAATGTTGCCACACCAGGAAATGCAATGGCTGTCAGTATGGGGGCGGGGGGGGGGGTTATTTGTGAACGGGTGCTACTTTTTCACTTGCCCTTTGTTCGCTTATTTACTCATCTCCCTCTCTGTTCCATTTTTCTTTCTCTCATCTTCTCTCTCTCTCTCTCTCTTAGTCTCTCTTTCTCTCTCTCTTTCTCTCTCTCTCTCTCTCTCTCTCTCTCTCTCTCTCTCTCTCTCTCTCTCTCTCTCTCTCTCTCTCTCTCTCTCTCTCTCTCTCTCTCTCTCTCTTTCTCTCTCTTTCTCTTTCTTTCTCTCTTTCTACCTTTCCCTCTCCTCCTTCCATCAGTCCCCCTCCGCCCTTCCCCTCTCCTCCTTCCATCAGTCCCTCTCCGCCCTTCCCCTCTCCTCCTTCCATCAGTCCATCTCCGCCCTCCCCCTCTCCTCCTTCCATCAGTCCCCCTCCGCCCTGCTTCTCCCCTTCCCCCTCCCCTCTTCCGCAGGTGAGAGCACTCGCGTCCGCAGATGCTTGTTTAATGCCCCGTGAATGATGATCTTGTTTACAAGTAATTAAGCTCGGGCATAATGGCACCGGCGCAATTATTCAAGAACAGACTTAATTATCAGGATTGTATTCAATGTTGATGCTCGATGTTATTCCCCTTTTGATGTCTTAAATTCGCGAGGGAAAGGGGTTGGGCGGAAGGAGGTGGAGGCGATAGAGGGGGAAGTCACATTGTTAGTGATGGTAACGATGTCGGGAGTGAAATTGGCAATGGCAGTGATAACCTTAACGGCTATTTAACAAATGCGTTATTATTCTTGACTGGAGCAACGGCACTGGAGTTGGTTATCGTGAGGGTGTTAGAGGTGATGATAGAAGGGATAATTATTGTTTTAAAACTGCTCGGGTCATGTCGATAGTAAATATGAAGAATTGAGAAAAAAGGTGCTGGAGAGAGTAAGAAAAAAAGATGTGAAAAACACAAGCTTCAAAGAAAGAATAAGATCTCATAGAAGAGAAAGAAAGAGAAGGAGAATGATAATAATAATAAGAAGAATAAGAATAAGAAGGAGAATGATAGGGTTATGTGGTGAGCACAGAATATATGATAGCAGGACGGGATGCAATTTCCCTCCGCCAATAACAAACTGCGCTCGCTTTCCCCCATACCCCCTCGCCATGCCCCCCTCATTTATACCCATTATGTACATTACAGCGCCGTTTCTCTTGACGTCCTACAACCCCACAATTGTAAAGGCTTGTATTAGCCTTTTCAACCCCCCCCCCTGCCCCTCCCCGTCCCCTTCTTTCATACTCCATTTCTTCTCAATCTTTCTGCCCACTCTTTCGCCACCCTTTTTTTTTGGGGGGGACTCGTTCATTTTATATTCTTCATTCGCCCTTCCTCTTTCTTTTCAAGCCTTCTCTTCTTCTTTTTTTATCCCTTCCTTCTCTCCTTCATACTTTCTTTTACTCGTTCCTTCCATCCATCTATCCGTTCTTACATTGATTAATTAATTTAGTTATTCATCCATCCATCCATCCATCCATCCATCCATCCATCCATCCATCCACCGATCCATTCACTCATCCCTTT
>BOPN01000639.1:212500-216048 GCA_017312705.2 Penaeus japonicus
GGACGGCGAGGAAAAAATCATAAGTAGAAGGAGTCACCTGGAAGTCACTGGGGGGACGGAATGAGATTTCGCCATCTTGGCAATAGTGGGAGGGAGAGGGTTTTCGCCCGTCTCTGGCAAAACCGCTTCCCGCTGAATCTTTGATGGATTCAGAATGGACTTGGGAACCTCCCGAAAAAAATGGATTTGTTATTTTTTTTCTTTCTTTCCTTTTTTCACTTTTTTTTTTTTTTTTTTTTTTTTTACCTGTGGGGGGTAGGGTAGAGTAGGTGATTTTTCTTGAATGTTCATTTCTCACTAGTTTTCCATATTCACAAAAAGATAGTAATCAGAGTAGACAAAAGTAGTTCCGTAATTGCTTAGCCTCGTCCTCTCTCTCTCTTGCTCGCTCTCAACCCTTCTCTCTCCCTTTCCCTCCCTCCCTCCTTACCTCTTATTTCAGTTTATCTCTATCTCTGTTAGGCCTCTCTTATCCAGACTAGACTAATATATCTTTGTTGGCAAACGCCGGTTCCACTTCCTTCTTATTATGACGGAATTAAAAGTCGAACACCTTCGACTCTGGGAAACCTAAGTCATCGCCTGTTGTTCCGAACACCAGCGCTGTTGTTGATGACTGTGTATGCGCTTAATTACGAACACTTGAAGACGCTCGCCGTTTTTCTTTTCTTCCTCCCTCCCTCTCCCTCTCCCACACCCTCTGCTGCTACCTCTCTCCCTCTCCCTCTGCTCTCCCTCCTTCTCCCTCCCTTCCTCTCTGTGCCTCTTTAGTTCTCCCCGCTCTCTCTCTCTCTCTCTCTCTCTCTCTCTCTCTCTCTCTCTCTCTCTCTCTCTCTCTCTCTCTCTCTCTCTCTCTCTCTCTCTCTCTCTCTCTCTCTCTCATGCTCTCTCTCTCTCATGCTCTCTCTCTCTCTCTCTCTCTCTCTCTCTCTCTCTCTCTCTCTCTCTCTCTCTCTCTCTCTCTCTCTCTCTCTTTCTCTCTCTCCTTCTCTCTCTCTTTCTCTCTCTCTCTCTCTCTCTCTCTCTCTCTCTCTCTCTCTCTCTCTCTCTCTCTCTCTCTCTCCCCTCTCTCTCTCTCTCTCTCTCTCTCTCTCTCTCTCTCTCTCTCTCTCTCTCTCTCTCTCTCTCTCTTCTCTCATTCTCTCTCTCTCTCTCTCATTCTCTCTCTCTCTCATTCTCTCTCTCTCTCATTCTCTCTCTCTCTCATTCTCTCTCTCTCTCATTCTCTCTCTCTCTCATTCTCTCTCTCTCTCATTCTCTCTCTCTCATTCTCTCTCTCTCTCTCTCTCTCTCTCTCTCTCTCTCTCTCTCTCTCTCTCTCTCTCTCTCTCTCTCTCTCTCTCTCTCTCTCTCTCTCTCTCTCTCTCTCTCTCTCTCTCTCTCTCTCTCTCTTTCTCCTTCTCTCTCTCTCTCTCACCTTTTACTCTCCTCCCTCTTCCCTCTTCATCGTCTTCTTAATTCTGCTCTATCTCCTTCTCTCTTCGTCTCCTCCCTCTCCCTCTCTTTTCCCCCCACCTTCTCCTTCTTCCTTCCCTCCCTCCCTCCCTCCCTCCTTCACCCCTTTTCTCTTAACATCAAACATCTTTTATCATACTTTTCATAATTTCATTTTTTTTTTTTTTGTTCTTGTTTTCATTCTTAACGGGTCTGGAGGATGCACTTGTGTCGTCCGAGAGATCCGCACATCTGCTGCCGATACTAATTAGCTGTCGCAAATAAGATCTTGAGGGCGGGGAGGGGGGAGGGGGTAGGGGGAGGGCGGTCCGGACGGAGGGGGCAGAGAGGACGGAGAGGGAGGAGAGGGAGAGGGGAAGTTTGGAGGGAGGGATGGTATTAGAGGTCGTGAGGAGGAGGAGGGGGAGGAGGAGGAGGTGGAGGAAGACGTGGAGGTGGAGGAGGGGGAGGAGGAGGGGGTGGAGGAGGAGGAGGAGGAGGAGGAGGAGGAGGAGGAGGAGGAGGAGGAGGAGGAGGAGGAGGAGGAGGAGGAGGAGGAGGAGGTGGAGGAGGAGGTGGTGGAGGTGGAGGAGGAGGAGGTGGTGGAAGTGGAGTAGGAGTAGGAGTAGGAGTAGGAGTAGTAGCAAGGGTAGTAGTAGGAGTAGGAGTAGGAGGAGGGAAAAAATAAAAAGAGGCAAGAAAAGAAGAAAATAAAACTAAACAAAAAGGGAAACAGAAGCGCCCCAAAACGAGCGACCAAGAACAAACTCCAATAATCCATCAGCGTCCCAGACGGAAGAGGCTTGCAAAGGAAGTTCCTGCAAGGTTGTCAACTTGCAAGGGAGCCTGAGAGGATTTCGCGAGTGACGCAAGGGCGCCACTGATATTGAAAGGTGTGACGGGCGGCTGGTAGATAAGTAGATTGGGCCCCGGATCGATGCAGGGAGTAGATAAGTGGGGGGGGAGGGGGGGTAAGCGGCTAGACCAGGAACAGAGTCTTTAGCTGAGCAAGATTTATTGATATTTGGATACTAAGGGGTTAGGGGGGGGCAGGGTTGGGAGTGCGGGAATGAGTGAGAGTGAGTGAAGTGAAGGAGGAGGAGAGAAAATTGAAGAAAGAAGAAGAGAAGAAGAAGAAGAAGAAGAAGAAGGGTGATAATGAGGGGATTTGGAGTAAGGAAGAAGGTTCAGACTTGTACAGGTAATGACGTCAGACTGACGAACAAACAGACATACGAGAGAAGATTGCCTCCATCCCTCACGACAGTCAAGCCAAGAAACTCACGGTGGAGACAAATAATAAACAACAAAACAACAAGCAGAAGAGCAAAAGCAAGAAAGCAAGGTCAGACCCGACGCCGTTTGACCCGACCCGAACGAAGGCCGGACGAGGATCGCGGAAGTCATCTCGGGAGAAAAGCTCATTGAGCTTCGAGAACTTCTGATCTCCGCCGCAAGGTCTCAGCCAATGAGCTTCCCTCTCCCGCTTGATTGATAAGTTGTTTGATACGTGTGGGGGGGGGGTGGGGGTAGTGGGGGATGGTGGGGATGGAGGTAGAGGGTACTGGATTTTAAAAAAATGTTTTAATGCCTCACTGTTTGTTCGTCTTTTTTTTGCATATATGGATTATGACTGATAAAAATGATAATGTGAGTTTTATTCGCTTTCTCTCTCTCTATCTCTCTCTCTCTCTCTCCCTCTCCCTCTCCTTCCCCCCCCCCCTCCCTCCCTCTCCCTCTCTGCCTCTCTCTCTCATCCTATAAAGATATTTATGCCCTTGTATGTGTGTCTATGTAAACCCCCCGAACGCCTCTTACCACGGGCCCGCCATCGCATCGGCAAATTTATCATGCACTTTGGCGTGGAAAATCTTATCATAGATTTTAAAGGATTTCTTGCCGTTGTGTGGCTTCAATATATTTTGTTGAGGCTTCATATAATCATGATCTATGTGTTATCCCGGGACCACGTGGGAGAGGGTTGCCAGACGGGGATATACGTCTCAATTTTAGCGCCATTCGGTCGAGGGTGGGGATGGGTAGGGGCACGGTGGAGGAGAGTGGGGGTAGGAGGGAGGGAGGAGGAGGAGGAAGTGCATTATAATTTCCACGCT
>BOPN01000639.1:222407-227407 GCA_017312705.2 Penaeus japonicus
AAAAAGAGGCTGAGAAAAATATAGTGAGGATGACATGGAAGTGAAAAAAATAATCATATGGAACAAATAGATCAATAGTTTTTTTTTCTATATTAAATCTTGAAGAAAAGATTAGTAAATGTTGAATAAGAGAGAAGAGAGGAGAGCAACGCAGAGAGAGAGAGAGAGAGAGAGAGAGAGAGAGAGAGAGAGAGAGAGAGAGAGAGAATAATGGCAAAGTGTAAAGGTCACAGATAAGTGGTTGCAGTTGGTTCCAGGAATAAAAAAGTACCAGAGAAAAGAAAAGGGAAGCGCAAAGATATTCGTATTTTAGGATGAAACGAAAGGAGCTTGAGACCGTATCATAAAGGAATGAACGAAGGAAGGAGTTTGAGTGTGTAGAAGGAAGGAAGACAGGAAAGGCTTATCCATAGTGCTCTGTTGTCTGTATTCTAATGCTGGCAGGAGAAAGAGGGAGGGGAAGGGAAGAGGGTAGAGGGCAAAAGGTATAGGGAAGAGAGAAAAGTGGGAAAGAGGGAAGAGGGTAAAAGGAAGAGGAAAGATGGTAGAGGCTAGAGGGGAGAAGAAGAAGGGAAAATGAGAGAGAGAGAGAGGGGGGAAGGGGGAGGGAGGGAAGGAGGGAGGGAGGGGGAGGGGAGAGAGAAATAAAAAGAAACAAGAGAGAGAGAGAGAGAGAGAGAGAGAGAGAGAGAGAGAGAGAGAGAGAGAGAGAACGCGATACCTTCCCTTCTACCTTCAGCCCCACCCCACCCCCACCCCCACCCCAAAACGATAGTGACAGGAGAAGTGCGGAGGGATTACGCCCAGCTGTGATCAAGTATTGTGTAAATCCTGGCGGGTAGGCGTGGAGGAAAGGGGTATAGGGGGGAAAGGTAGAAGGAGTGGGGAAGGAGAAAGGGAATGGAGAGGGAGATGAGAAGGAGAAAGGGAATGGAGATGGAGATGAGAGAAGTAGAAAGAAGGGATGGGGATGGGGAAAGGTACTGACTAGGGGATGAAGGGAGGCCCACCGATCTTCAGTATGAAAGAGAGGAAGGTAGGGTTAATGACACTTGATATTTTAGGGAGAGAGAGAGAGAGAGAGAGAGAGAGAGAGAGAGAGAGAGAGAGAGAGAGAGAGAGAGAGAGAGAGAGAGAGAGAGAGAGAGAGAGAGAGAGAGAGAGAGAGAGAGAGAGAGAGAGAGAGAGAGAGAGAAAGAAAGAGAAAGAGAAAGAGAAAGAGAAAGAGAAAGAGAGAGAGAGAGAGAGAGAGAGAGAGAGAGAGAGAGAGAGAGAGAGAGAGAGAGAGAGAGAGAGAGAGAGAGAGACTGGCAGACAGAGAGACATATGTTAAGAGTGGTGGTAGGGATGGATATAAAGAAGCAAGAGGAAAGAAGCGGAAAGTAAGAGGAGGACGGAGAAGAAACTCGAGAGAACGTAGATTAAAAGAAAAAGAAAAAGAAAAAACAAACTTGGATGGAGAGAATGAGAGAGGGGGAGAGAGAGAGGGGGATGAGTAAGAGAGCGAGGGAGAGGGAGAAAAAGAGAGAGAGAGAGTGAAAGTGATATATATATATAGAGAGAGAGAGAGAGACAGACAGACAGACAGACAGAGAGAGAGATAGAGAGATAGAGAGAGAAATAGAGAGAGAGAGAGAGAGAAAGAGAGAGAGAGAGAGAGAGAGAGAGAGAGAGAGAGAGAGAGAGAGAGAGAGAGAGAGAGAGAGAGAGAGAGAGAGAGAAGGGGAGAGGGGAGATCACGTAAAATCTCGTAATTTTGCATCGTAAAAATCCAAAACTTGAGAAATTGTTATCAGTCCTTGGAGCACTGGTTTGCTAATGGGAGGGTAGGGGGAAGGGGGAGGGGGAGGGAGAATTAGATGAGCGTGTGTTTTGATTTATAAATTACACAAAGTTTTCCCCTCTTTTAAATTTGAATTTTGGGGTTTCCTTACGCCTTTCGTGTCGCAGCTGAAGAGGAAAGGGAACCATTACTATAACTCAACAGTTGCTGTATTTTATCCATCGTTACTTGAGGGGTATTTTAAGCGTGGTGATTGCAGCAGGGCATCTATAGGAGTAAACAGACCTTTCTGAAAAAAAAGGAAAACGTATTTCGAAAGTAGAAAAGGGAAATAAGAAAGCCTCGATATAGAAGAGCCAGTCAGTGCCATGTTTTTAGGTCCGCCTGTTCACGGATAGAGGGGAGGGCGGGGGAGAGTTCCGAGCGGGGCTGTTGCGCTCGTCTGTTATGATTGATAACAAACAATCAGAGCGAATCTCATCCCATCGAAGGATCACTTCACTCCGGCGCCCCTCGAGGTCGGGTTTACACGGGCCGGGAGTTCATTAAGGGTGACGGGGTTAGTGTTATTGGTCCCCCACCTCGCCTAGCCTTGTCTCGCCTTGCCTCGCCTTGCCTCACCTAGCCTTGCATCGCCTTGCCTCGCCTAGCCTTGCCTCGCCTTGCCTCGCCTTGCCTCGCCTAGCCTTGCCTTGCCTTGCCTTGCATCGCCTTGCCTCGCATCGCCTCACCTAGCCTTGCCTCGCCTTGCCTCGCCTTGCCTCGCCTAGCCTTGCCTCGCCTCGCCTCGCCTAACCTCGCCTCCAAGGTGTTAGGTGTTACGCGTCCGTCCGTCCGTCTTGCGCCTCACGATGCTCACTCTCGGTGGACGAAGATGGCCGGGTTGGTAGGGATGGTAGGGTGGAGGTGGATAGCCAGGTGATAGAGATGGTGGTTAACGGTGTTGGTGTCACTGCTATTGTTATTGCTGTGACTATTACAGAATTTTGCATCACTATCGTCATCCACATCATCACCATCTTCATATTTCCAGTGAGCATGAATTTGAATTCGAATGCATAAGCTTCAATTTCATGTTTTTGTTTGTTCAAATTATTATTATAATGACAATCTTAATGATATGCATCTATGATAAAAAAAAATTAATAATGATACCACTATTTTATCCTCCATTTGACATGATTATCTCTTTTCAGGTTGATGAACTAGGAGGGCTGCAGGTGCTTAAGGTAGGCCTACGTAATCTTGCGTATATAACTTCATAATTCCAGGTTTAGAGGGAAGAATGCCGGTGTGAGGAATGGGATGAAGATGGGAATGAGGATGAAGCGTAATAGCAACGGTGATATAATGGAAGCGAAGATTACAAAGAGAGAAAGATGGATAGGGAGGGAAAGTTGCGGGGATGTGATAAAATAGTGAAGAGAGGAGAGAGGGTAGAGGAGAGAGAGAGAATGATAGAGAAATGAGAAAGGGAGTGATAGAGAAAAGAGAGATACAGATAGAGAAAAGAGCGAGAGATAGAGAGGGAGAGAAATAGGAGAGAGAGAAAAAAGAGAGAGAGAAAAAAGGGAAATATAGAGAGAAAAAGGAAACAGGAAAAGGGAGACATAGAGAGAAAAAGGATAGAGAGAGAGAGAGAGAGAGAGAGAGAGAGAGAGAGAGAGAGAGAGAGAGAGAGAGAGAGAGAGAGAGAGAGAGAGAGAGAGATGTGGTGGGGAGGGGCAGAGGGGCGAGAGCCAGTACTTCGTTAAGAATTAAATTAGAATTTATGGCATTAATCAACGTAGAACAATTCCCTGTGCAGGTTGGAATGGGCGGTAATTCTTCATTGTCATTTTTTACGTTGCAGGAAGTATGATTATTTCCGAGCCACTGTTATATTTGTTTATTATTATCTCTTTTTACTTTTATTTGGTAATATGACGGCTTTACAGTCGGTTCAGTAATATGATATATATAAGTTTACCCTTAGGTTAAACGCAACTGTACCGCATTACATCACGTCTGCTGCAGCGGTCCGCAACTTGGTAGACCTTGGTGTCACAGCCAGCTAATTGAATGCTTGCAGCATTTAGTTTGCATGCACGGGGCGAGCAGGCAAGCAAACAAGCAAGCGAGTACTCGGGGCATGTGATGTGTATGTCTGTCAGCCTCTTCTTGAGAGACTCACACTCACCACAGAAAACGTTTGTGGTAGGGGAGACTAAACTGTCTTTGCCGGCCTTATTCTCTCTATCTCCTCCGTCTCTTCCTATCCCTCGTGTTCTCTCTCCATTTTCTTTTCTATGTATCCCTGCCTCTCTCTATTTACCCGCCCCCCCCACCGTATGTAATATATATATATATATATATATATTTATATATATATATATATATATATATATATATATATATATAAATATATATATAAATATATATATATATATATATATATATATATATATATAAATATATATATATAGATAGATAGATAGATATATATATATATAGATATATATTTTTATATATATATATATATATATATATATATATATATATATATATATATATATATATTTATAGATATATATTTATATATATATATATATATATATATATATATATATATATATATATATTTATATATATATATATTTATATATATATATATATATATATATATATATATATATATATATATATATATATAAAAGGTTTCTCTCGTATCGGCCCCATTTCCATCTTTTTGCCTCTTTCCTTCCTCCTCCCCCATCCCCCCGCCCTCTTTCCTTCCTCCTCCCCCATCCCCCCGCCCTCTTTCCTTCCTGTATCGGCTTCTCCGTCCCTTCAGCCCGGGCGGTCACTTTGAGGCCGGCCACAACACGGCCTCCCCTCTACTGTAGGCCTAATTGATGTTCGCTATCCATATGTCCCGTGAGACTTATTTTTCTGTTTGATGTTTCGTCTGTGGCTCCGTTTTTGTTTTCTGGGAGTGAAAAGGGAGGCGATAGCGGTTTTAATCCTTTAACTAATGGTAAAGAAGCGCTTTTGGGTATGGTATGGATACCCCTTTGGGAAGGAGAAGGGATAGTCTAATTGGAAAAGAGAGTGAGGAAGAAAGGAAGGAGAGAATTTGTGAAAGAGAACTGGAAATAAAGAGTGAGACGGGGTTTAGGAAGACCGAGGCGGAAAAAAAGAAGAAAGAAAGAAAGAGACAGACGGATAAAGAGAGAAA
>BOPN01000639.1:239907-244907 GCA_017312705.2 Penaeus japonicus
GGAGACGGAGGGAGAGATGGGAGGCGGAGGAAAGGATGATGGAGGGAAAGGGAGAAGGAACGAGAGAAAGGAGCAGAGGAATAGGGAGAAGGAGAGGGGGAAAGAGGGGGAAGGGGAAAGAGAAAGAGGGAAAAGGGAGAGAGAGGGAAAATGAAGAGAGAAGGAAAAGAGAGAGAGAAGGAAAAGAGAGAGAGAGGGAAAATGAAGAGAGAAGGAAAAGAGAGAGAGAAGGAAGAGAGAGAGACGAAGACGAAAAACAGGATTAGGAGACTTCGAAGGTGAGGGAAAAGAGAAAAAAGGAGATGGAAATAGAAAAAAGAAAGAAAAACAGAGCAACAGTCTCCAGTGGAAGACGTTTGTTTTTTTCCATTTTTGTGCCTTTGAGCTTAGTGAAGTGTTTCCTTCTTTCTTGAACCTGGAATAATACTCAAGGTTTGCTTTACGTCTACTTGATTCTATTTTCCTTCGCCTCATTTGTTCCTCTTTCTTTTCGTATTCGTTTGTTTTATCGTTTTTCTCAGGGTTGGTGTTCCTTTCTTCCCGTTTTCTCGTTTTCATTCTCTCTCTCTCTCTCTATTCCTTACCCATGCGTGGGGACAGAATTCTGACATCGTGGATTCGGCCTGGAGTCTGTGGAGTCGTGTTTGTGGTGTCTGACGCTGCGTTTTCTTGGGTTGACGACCGTTCTCTTTGGTCGAGTGTCTTGGCTGCATGCGCTTTCTGATGTTTGGTTTTGGTTTGGTGTCTGGGTTGTTCTTGGGTTTGATTGGTTATTTGTTATTTTGCTCCTTTTTTTTACTGATTATGCTGTTTAGATTTATTATGATTCGGTATTATGGTTTGATCCTTTTTCCGTTTTTTTCTGTTTTCTCGGTTAGATTTATTCGTTTTTTTTTGTCGCTTTTTTTTTTAGGTTATTCCGGTTCTCTCGTTTTATTCGTTTTCTTTAGGTTCAGTTTATGGTGCTTTTATTCCTTCCTTATTTAGTTTGCATCTATTCGCCCTCTCTCTGCATTCCTTTATCCCCTCGCATTCCCTTCCCACTCCCTCTTCTCTCCTCCCTCTCCACGCCCTCCCCAGACTCCCCTTCATCCCAACTTCTCTCCCTCCCTCCCTCCCTCCCTCCCTCCCTCGCTCCGCTTCCTCCTGCCCTCTTCCCGTCACTCCCCTCCCTCATGTCGTCCCCTCTCTCCCTTCCTCCTACCATCCTTCCCTCCCTCCTCCCCTCCTTCCCTCCCTCCTTCCCTCCCTCCTCCCCTCCTTCCCTCCCTCCTCCCCTCCCCTCCCCTCCCCTCCACTCCTCTCCCCTCCCTCCCCTCCTCCTCCCCTCCCCTCCCTCCTCCCTCCTCCCCCCAGTGCTTATGGCTCCCCGTGTCACGTTTCTCGCGCCCCGTTGTCAGCCGCCGTTATTGGTTCTGGCTCGACTTCGCTTGTCGTCTCTCTCCTTGTCTTTGGACTGTGCCTTTATTCCTCCTCTTCTCTGCTGCTATCACGTGCTCTTGTGTTGTTATTGTTGTTTTTGCGTATCTGTGTATCTATTTGTTTATCGTTGAAGAGGGGGGGGGGTAGATTAGGAGGGTATTTTGAATTTTGAAGTTGTTCGTTTGCTGATTTTGCTATTATGATTATCATCATTCTCATTATTACCATTATAAATGTTTATTACTTTTTTTTCTTTCCTTCAGCGTAGTCAAAGAACAACGAATTTTCTTCATTTTCACCTTTTTTTCCTATTTATTATTTTGCGACAGGGTTCATCCTCCTAACATTTATTTTTCATGCTTTCCTGCCTGTGATTGGCTCCCACGTGTTGGAAGCTTCTTACTCGTTGTGCTTGCTATTTTTATTCATAAAAAGGAAAAGGTGGAACAGCGACAGGAGAGGGAGAGTGGGGAGGAGGGGGGCGGGGGGGCGGGGTGTCACAGAGCCTGAGCGGCAGCAGAAAGAGAGTCGTTACCTTGCGACTAGTGGAAGGAGGGGGGAGGGGGGAGGGGGTGTAAGAGGGGAGGGGAGGGGAGAGGTCACCTTTGATCATCATATAATACAGCCGTGAGACCATGGTAGTGCAGATCTCCCCTCTCTCCTCCTTTACTCCGCCTCTGCTTCGCTTCCTCCCTTCCTCCTTTCCTCCGTCTTTCCTTCACTCCCTCCCTCCCTCCCTCGCTCCCTCTGTCTCTCCTTCACTTTCTTCCCTCCCTCTTCTCCTCTTTCTTCTCTCCCCCTCGCTTCTCCTCATCATTCACCACCTCCCCCACTCTCCTACCCTCTCTGTCTATCCCCTACCCCTGGCTCTCCTTCTCCCCTCCCCTCCCCCCTCCTTCTCCCCTTCCCCTCCCTCTACCCATCCCCCTCCTTTTACCTCGCCCCCTCTCCTCCCCTCACCTCTCTCCCCCTCTACCCCTCGCCCTCTTTCTCCCCTCCCCTTCCTTCTCTCTCAATTCCTCCCCCTCCCTCTACCCTTCCCCTCCTCCTCTCCCCTCCCCTCCCCCCTCCTTTGCCAATACCTTCTTAGGCTACTTACAGTTTGCCTTTAATCATACAGGTTCCTCTGGCCTTTTCCTTGACCTTTCAAGAGCGTTTTCTCCCTTTGTGCTTTCGGGTTCTTTATATATATATTTTTTCTCTTTTTCTTTTCGCTTGTCTTTGAGGCTTTTTACTTCTTTCTTTTTTTTCATTGTTGCCTGTTTTCATTTTAGGATTTCTATTTTATTTTCACACTTTTCTTATATTTATCTTTTTCCCTTCTCCGTTTTTTTTTTTACCTTTGTTGGCTTTATTTTCTCTTTTTTTCCAGTTTCTTTTTCTCTTGTGTCTTTTTTTTCGTCTATCTTGTATTTCGTTATTTCTTTTTCTTACCTTTTTTTTCTGATATTCCATATTTTCTGTATTTTCCCTTGATTTTCTTTCCAGTAGTTAAGTGTAATATAGATTAGTAGAAATAGGTCACAGTCCTGAAATTAGCCACAGTCAGCAGATAGATATGGTGAAAACCCAAGAAGTATATACAGTCAACAAAAATAGTCCAAAAATACCCGCTGTCAAAAATAAAAAAAAATAAATAATGAATAAATGAAAATTGTCACACCCAAACTCAAAAAGATAACCACCGTAAAAAAGAGCGTTTAAGTCCAAAGATACCCAGTCAACAAACAGTCCAAAAATAACCCCTAGTCAACAAACCGCCACAGTAGAATACAAAGAATACCCACAGTCAACAGACAGTCACGTTAAGATCTGGAAATAATATACCCACAGTCAACAAATAGCCACGGTTAATAAAAGGAAAAGAAAGAAAGAAAAAAGACATAGATAAGTGCAAAAGGTAGCCTTTATCCATAAATAATTCCCCGTCCACAAAATAAGCACAGTTAACAAATAGTCACAGTCTAGATCCTAAAAATGCCCAAAGTCAAAAATGAACTGCAATAGGGGGGGGGGGGGGGGGTACGTGATAATCAGTCGGAAACTGGAATCTTTAGGGTTTTAATTAGAGGCTAATTAGGGTTTAGGGCAACGGGTGGAATGTGGCCGCGAAACCCCTCAGGGTTTGGGAAAATCAGGAAGGCTTTGATTTCGTGGATTTGTTGTACTTTCGGCGGGACTCGAGACCCTTGTTTCCGGGGGGGGGGGTGGGGGGCATTTGGCTTCGGGTTTTGCGCTTTGGGGAGTTTCTTTTTTTTCTCTCGGCTTCGTCTTGTTTTCTTTGTTGAGGTCTGTCACTCTCGTTCTCTCTTTTTTTTCGTCGCCTTTCGTTTCTTCCGTTTTCCATTCATCTTTTCTCCCGCCACCCTTTTACCTCTCTTCCTCGCTCCCTCCCTCCCTCCCTCCTTGCCCCTCTTTATTTTCCCACTCACTACTACCACCATCCCTCCCTCTTCCCTCCCCTCCCCCTCTTCCTCTTCTCCTTTCCCCCTCCACTCCCCTAATTTCTCTTTTTCCCTTCCCCTTTCCCGCCCTCTCCTCACCCCTGTCCCCTCCCTTCCCCCTCCCCTCCCCCTCCCCCCCTCCCTTCCCCTCCCCCTCCCCTCCCCCTCCCCTGCTCGACAAAGGCAAGAAGACAGAAGTGTCGACCACACATTGTTCACATCCACATGCGTACGGCACAATGCATCAGCGAGAGGCACCGCGTCATCTGGCCTCACTCCAGTGCCAGTGCCATCCTGCCAGAGGAGTGCCGTAGGGAAGGGAGGGAGGGAGGGAGGTATGGGTGTGTGTGTGGGTGTGTGTGTGGAGTGAGTTTGATGGAAAAGGAAAAGGAAAGTGGTATTAGGAGAGGGGGAGAGAGAGAGAGAGAAAGAAAAAGAGAAAGAGAAAGAGAAAGAGAAAGAGAAAGAGAAAGAAGAAAGAAAGAAAGAAGAAAGAGGGAGAGAAAGAAAGAGAGAGAGAAAGAAAGAGAAAGAAAGAAAGAAAGAAAGAGAAAGAAAAAGAGAGAGAAAAAGAAAGAGAGGGGGGAGAAGAGAGACAAGATGAATGAAAAAAAAAAAAAAAAATAGTTGACAAAGTGAGAAATCTTGTTGGATAAGAGCGTAAAGAGTAAATTCGTGAGTATTTTAATTAAAATAGCTAAATCGAATATTAGTATTTCGTTCTTTCATTCTCGGTTTGCGCTCTTTAACATATATGTAGATAAATCGCATGACATCAAGTTGAATATATCTGTTTTTCTCTTCATGCTCGGCTAAATTCTTAATTAGATATGTAGTTCTCACTGATTAATTATATATACATTTTTATAGCATTTCTAATTAACGGCATTCAGTTAATGCAGTGGCCGTTGCTATGGAAAAGGCCTATAGCCTGTTTCTTGCGTAATGAGATATAAGTATATAGAATTGGTAGATGAATTGTAGAATCATAAGACTTATTAGATATGTCTGCTGCGTAGAGTCACTTCTTATTTATCTTGATTTGACGGATAGATAGATGAATAGATACATAGGTTAGGGACTATCGTTGTTTTTTGTATAGATGGATACTTATGTAGGTTGGATGGATAAGTA
>BOPN01000639.1:249907-262407 GCA_017312705.2 Penaeus japonicus
GTCTCTCTCTCATTAACTTTGTTTTTGGTCTCCTTGATTTTTTACTTTCTGTTCTCTGAGTCCGTGTGTTTGGCGACTACTTTCTTTCCTGTGTATATCTAGTTGTCTGTTTTTGTTCTTTTGTGATGCTCTGATTTATTTTTTTTCTGTTGGGTTACTTATCTTTACACCCATGTATTTTTTATATATATATATTCTATATTTTTATTTGTTTGATTCCATCGCTAACGCTTCTGATCTCTCCCCCTCCCTCGCCGCTTTCACAAGCTTTCCTTTCTCATAACTTATCCACGGAAACCATAACATAACTTCGTGTTCACAATCGACCTCTCCGTTCACGCCCCCTTCCCCCCCTTCCCCCTTCCCCTCTCCAACCCCCTACCATGGATAACAGAATTCAGAAGTTATGGATTTAGACCTTTCCATAAAGACATCACCGAACGCTCGCATGTAAATATAAAAGCCTACCCCATTCATGGCTCGTAAACAACAGTACATTGACATCTACACCGATGCACGGCCATGCTTTCTGTTTACAACTGCATGGTGACTGATGTTGGCAGAGAGGGAGGAAGAGCGGGGAGAGAAAGGAAGGGAGGAAGGAAGGAAGGAAGGAGAAGCGAGAAGGAAAGGAGGGGAGAGAATTGGATGGGATGGAAGAGAATGGAAGGGAATGAAAAGAGAGGTGAGAGAATGGGAGAGGAAAGGGAGGGGAAGGATGGGCAGAGAGGGGCCAGTGCCCCAGTAAATGATCAAGTAGAGACTGGGGGAGTTGTGACGGGAGGAAGGATGGATGACACTGGGTGCCACTGGTGTAAGGGGGGGGGGGTAGATGGAGAGGAAACGGAGGAAGGGCGAGAGAGAGAGAGAGAGAGAGAGAGAGAGAGAGAGAGAGAGAGAGAGAGAGAGAGAGAGAGAGAGAGAGAGAGAGAGAGAGAGAGAGAGATTTCCTTATCCGGACTTCGAACGGAGATTGACCTATTGAATCAATGATGGCATGAGGTGAACAGGAAGATAAAACAAACGTCCACTTACTATGTACATACATGTGTTAACGCGCGCACACACACACACACACACACACACACACACACACACACACACACACACACACACACACACACACACACACACACACACACACACACACACACACACACATACACACATACACACACACACACACACACACACACACACACACACGCGCGCGGGCGCGCGCTCTGTACCCTTAAGATTCTTTCTCTTTCCCCCTTTTTTCAACGGAACATCTAGCTACTTATTTCATTTTGATTTTTCTTTCTGCTTCCCCCTTAAAAGTCCTTCCCGGCAGAGCAACTGTTTTCTTTCCCCTCTTCTTTCCGAGAAGAGAGAGAGAGAGAGAGAGAGAGAGAGAGAGAGAGAGAGAGAGAGAGAGAGAGAGAGAGAGAGAGAGAGAGTGAGACTGTGATTACAACTTTTGATGTCTCGGTATTCTCTCTTGCCTTGTGTCTTTGTCTGTCTGTCATTCGTTGTCTCTTTCTCTCGTTATCTCTTTCTCTCTTTATTTCTCGATCTATTTATCTATCTATCTATCTGTCTCTTTCTCTCTCTCTCTCTTTCTCTCTATATTTCTTTCTCTTTCTCTCTCTCTCTCTCTCTCTCTCTCTCTCTCTCTCTCTCTCTCTCTCTCCCTCCCTCTCTCTCTCTCTCTCTCTCTCTCTCTCTCCCTCCCTCCCTCCCTCCCTCCCTCCCTCCCTCTCTCCCTCCCTCCCTCCCTCCCTCCCTCTCTCCCTCCCTCCCTCCCTCCCTCCCTCCTTCCTTTTCTCAGTCTTCAATTGATTTTTTCCCGTAAATACATATTTTGTCTCCCGTTTTCCTTTCCCTATAGAACTTAATTGGATTTTCGACTTAGCGTTTACATTTTTTCTCTTATTTTTTTTAAAAGATAAGGGTTCGGATTATTGTTGCGTGAAAAAAAAATGCGAGAGGGAAAAAAATAGAAGGAAGAGGGAGAGAGAAAGTGGAAGATGGAAGGAAGAGGGAAGGAAGATTAGTCCTTGAAAAAAACAAAACAAAAAAAACTGTGAGTGTGAGGTAGAGGGAGGGAAATGGCCTGGATAATGGGGTAATGAGGTGGAATGGGAGGCCTGGATAATTAGACGGAAATGGAGGCTTGGATGAGGGAATGCAGAGGAAAGACTTGTCGTTGTGATCGAGATGGAGGTTTGGATAATGAGGTGTAATTAAGTCTGGATAATGAGATCGGAATGGAGGCTAGGATAAGCAAATGGGGATGGAGACTTGGCTGAGATATGGAGATGGATTCTTGGATTGTGAGATCGAGGTGGTGTTTTTCGAAAGCATTTGATGTGTTGTTGTTGTTATGATAATGATATTTGATATTGTTGTTATTACTACTATAGTTGATACTGTCTATTTTAGTATTCATGATAAAATTATTTGGGTTATTATGATTGCGTATCATCCTCAACCCCATCACCATCATCAACACCATCATCATCATTATCATCACCACCATCATCACCACCACCACCATCATCATCATCATCACCATTACCATTACCATCATCATCACCACCATAACCATTACCATTATTAACATCATCAACACCAAAACTGTCATCATCATCATCATCATCACCATTACCATGATCATCATTATCATCACCATTACCATTACAATCACCATAACCATTATCATCATTATCATCATGATATTATCGTAGTTATTGTATTTTTATTACTGTTTTTTTTCATTGTTTCTATGAATATGCGTTAAGTTCTCCTTTTCCTTCTTTTCTTCTTTTGTTTCTTCGTCGTCGTCCTCTTCTCCTTCTTCGGCGCCATCTTTGCCGGCGTCTCCAAGAGGTTTTGGATTCTCGAGCTTTTAAGAAGCAGAAGTTTCGAGAAACAGAACTCAGGAAAAGAAGTTATGGAGAGTTTTCAATTTTTTTTTTTTTTTTTTTTTCCTTCGTGAATATATTTTTTAGGATTCCGATATTCTGTACTGTTTGTTTGGATCATTTTTCTCTGTAGATTTTTCGTTTTCGTTATTTTTTTTCTCCTCGGTTTCTGTTCGTCTGACTTTCTTCTCCGTCTCCCTCCATCCCACTCCCTCCCCTCTTTCCCCTCCTTCCGACTCGCTCCCCTCCCTCCTCCGCTTACTCCCTCCCCTCCTTCTTCTCCCTCCCACTCCTCCCCTCCTTCCCCCTCCTCCCACTCCCTCCCCTCCCTCCCACTGTCTCCCCGCTTTCCCTTTCCTCCCACTCTCTCCCCTCCCTCCCACTCCCTTCCTCCCTTCCCCTGCCTCCCACTCCCTCCCGTCCTTCCCCTGCCTCCCACTTCCTCCCCTCCTTGCCCTCCCTCCCACTCCCTCCCCTCCTTCTCATGTCTCCCACTCCCTCCCCTCCTTCCCCTGCCTCCCACATCCTCCCCTCCTTGCCCTCTCTCCCACTCCCTCCCCTCCTTCTCATGTCTCCGACTCCCTCCCTCCCATTCCCTCCCCTCCTTCCCCTCCCTCTCACTCCTTCCCCTCCTTCCCCTCCCTCTCACTCCCTTCCCTACTTCCCTTCCCTCTCACTCCCTTCCCTACTTCCCTTCCCTCCCACTTCCTCCCCTACTTCCCCTCCTTCCCCTCCTTCCCCTCCTTCCCCTGCCTCTCCACCCTCCCTCCGTTTACTCCCTCCTCTCCCTCTCTTCCTCCCCTTCCTCCTCCGCTCACTCACTCCCGCCCTCCTCCGCTCACTTCTTCCCGGCCTTCTCCGCTCACTCAGTCCTCTCTCTTCTCCGCTCCCTACCACCCTTCCCTCCGCTCACTCCCTCGCCTCCTTGCTCTTCTCCCTCCTCCACTCCCTCTCTCTCCCTTTCCCTTTTCGTTCCCCCTGTCCACTTCCCCTCCCTTCCCTCCACCTCCCCCATCTTTCCACCCCCCGCCCACCTCCCCTCCCTTCCCTCCACCTCCCCCACCTTTCCTCTCCCTGCCCACCTCCCCTCCCTTCCCTCCCTCTCCCCCACCTTTCCTCCCATTTCCCACCTCCCCTCTCCCCACCTCTCCTCCCACTTCCCACCTCCCCTCTCCCCACCTCTCCTCTCCTCTCCCCACCTCTCCTCTCCTCCTTCCCTTTCTTAGATAAGGCTATTTGTCCTCCATTACGGCGCGGTCCGGAGGGGCCCTCGATGATATCTCGGCTTCTTTGTGTAAACTCTTTGACAGAAAGTGATGCTAATTACTTCAATTGTCCCGGCGTGCCCTGGCGTGTGAACCTTTTTCACCTTCTCGCGCTCGCCCTCACGCCTGCCGGTCGCCGTCTCTTTCTTTTCTTGCTTGTTCTATCTTTCTCTTTCTGTCTTGTCCTTTTGTCTTTTCTGTCTCTGTCTTTCTCTCTCTCTCTCTCTCTCTCTCTCTCTCTCTCTCTCTCTCTCTCTCTCTCTCTCTCTCTCTCTCTCTCTCTCTCTCTCTCTCTCTCTCTCTCTCTCTCTCTCTCTCTCTCTCTCTCCCTCTCCCTCTCTTTCTCTCTGTCTCTCCCCCGCCCCCCTCTCTCTCACTCATTCCCCCGCCCCCTCTCTCTTTGCTATCAAAACGATTTAAGCCTTAAATGCAACTCTGAAAACCTGTCGTACCTGAATCCCGCCTTTTTAATTCCGTTTTTGCATTTGCTTTAAAGAAAAGAAGAGAAAAGAACAAAAAACATTCAGCGACTATGAGTGACACGAAAGAGCTTTCACGCTGAAGTTGGCCTTCATTTTTCCTCTCTCTTTCTCCCACCCTTTCTCTTCCTCGCACCCTTTCTCTTCCTCGTGAATGGGGGAATTTGTTCTATAAAGGTTATTTATCGTGTGCGGCGGCGGTTCTTATTCAGATGGAGTGTTAAGTGTGTGAGTGAGTCGGGAATGGATGATTTTAGTGAAATAAACAGACAGACAGACGGAAACGGTCGGGCAAGAGGGAGGGTGAGAGAGTGAGAGTGAGAGTGAGTAAGAGTGAGAGTGAGAGAGAGTAAGAAAGAATGAGAGAGAGTAATTAGAGTGAGAGTGAGAGAGAGTGAAAGTGAGAGAGAGTAAGAGAGAGAGTGAGAGAGAGAGTAAGAGTGAGAGTGAGAGAGAGAGTGAGAGTAAGAGTAAGAGTGAGAGTGAGTGAGAGAGAGAGTAAGAGTAAGAATGAGAGTGAGAGTGAGAAAGAGAAAGAGAGAGGCTGTCAACCCGTTTTCATCCGCCTTGATCCAAGATTAAATGGCGTTTGATTATTTAAATGAACTCTATTGCGTCGCCGCCAAACGTGGGTTAAGAAGAGAACAGAAGGAAATTAGCTGAGCGTTACATTTGTATCTCGTTATTTATTCACAACGACAAATGTACGACGGAAGACAGAGCGGCTTTAGATTAGGAGGAAGAGAAAAAAGAAGGAGGATATGAAGAGGAGAATGAGGAAGGGGAAGAGGAAGAGAACAAGGAGGAGGGTGAAAAAATAAGGACGCGGGGAATGATGAGGACGAGGCAATTGATGATAATGACGATAATATAAATAACGATAGTGATAATGATACAGATAATATTGAAGATGATAGTAATAATAAATAAAAATAGTAATGGTAATAATATCGATAATAAAGATGATGATGTGAATATTACGTAAAATAAGGAGATAGAAAAAGGAAGAAAAAGGAGGTAACCGTAACAAGAAAGCAAGAGGAGGAGAAGGAAAACAACATGAAAAAGAAAACGCCGAGAATCGTCATATTAACCCTGTTTAATCCCCATTATGCAATCGCCATTGCACGGTTCATCAGCAACCTCCGTGAGCCCGTTTATCGAGGTTGTTTATAAACTTTAATTCGACCGGGTTAACATCAAGCGCTTGGACTCGTGTATAAAGTTTCCAAATGATAGGTTAATTACTGCTAATTGTCTGCTGGGTGAAGGCCAGGTAATTACAGGTACTTGGAACTAGTGGGTGATGAGCGCTGATCGCTTGGAGGAGTCTGCACACGCTCTCTCTCTCTCTCTCTCTCTCTCTCTCTCTCTCTCTCTCTCTCTCTCTCTCTCTCTCTCTCTCTCTCTCTCTCTCTCTCTCTCTCTCTCTCTCTCTCTCTCTCTCTCTCTCTCTCTCTTTCTCTCTCGCTCTCTCTTTCCCTCTCTCTCTCTCTCTCTCTCTCTCTCTCTCTCTCTCTCTCTCTCTCTCTCTCTCTCTCTCTCTCTCTCTCTCTCTCTCTCTCTCTCTCTCTCTCTCTCTCGCTCGCTTGCTCTCTCTCGCTTGCTCTGTCTCGCTCTCTCTCGCTTGCTCTCGCTCTCTCTCTCTCTCTCGCTTGCTCTCTCTCTCTCTCTCTCTCTCTCGCTTGCCCTCTCTCTCTTTTCCTTTCTCACCCTTCCCTGCTCCCTCCCACCCTCACCCTTCTTTTACCTCTCGCGCCCTTTTTCACTCACGTCACTCTCATTCTCTCAGAATAGGAAACTTGGAAAAATGTAATTGCTTAATTGGTCGAGCAGATAACACTGTAAGTGCTAGATATTCCTTATTCCACATCCTTTGATAAAGTAGATAGCACACGTTAAGAAGAGACCATAGACTAGAGGCAATCATTTACATAATTTCTTAACGAGATTGAGTGATAAAACGAGCTTTCATTTTAAGCACACAGTATCAAGGATTTTTGCTTTAGATGCAGCTGTTCTTGTAGGCGTTTATGTGTGTGCGTGTGTACTCGGGTATGACTGTCTTTGAACAGCGACGGTACTGTGCACACAGGAAGTATTATTAACTTAGCGTAGGTAGTTGGTAGAGTTGGGACAGAGGCGGGTACGTTACAGTAATCAGGGTGTTTATATAGGAAACGGAGTGCAGGGGCGGAATGCTGGTAGGTACGTACATTAAATGGGACGTCGGCTCTGTAGGTGTTTAGAGCCCCTAAGAAGCAAGATTCTATGTGTCGCGCGTGAGAGGCGAACGCGTGTGTACACGGAGCGGACCTTCTGGTTCACACGGGTACACCAGATACACCCGCCCGCCCACGCACGCTTATACACACTCCGGTCCATAATAATCCGTTGTGTGTGTCAGTCCCACCTGCAGTGTCCCTGGCCCCGAGTGCCTGCCTTGCCCTAGACTGTGCCATGGCGGTGAAGGGCTGAGGATTGGGGGGGGGGGGGGGATTTCAAGATTGTATATGTATGTGTATGGGTATATCCAGGAAGAAAAAAAGTGTCGCGGGGTTTCCAAGGACAATGTAAATGTGGTGCTTGTACGATGGTGGTTTCCGTGTCTGCGTGAGGTTTACCTGGGAAGAACCAGGTGTTTTAGGGCGTAGTGGGGGGGGGGGGAGGAAGGTGGTTTTGCTGGGGTTATTTTTTATGCTGCATTTTGGGTAATGGTGGATCATAAGCACTCGATTGCACGGTATGTACCACTACAGGCACATGCAGGCAGACGAACACGCCCGTGCTTTTCATGTGGGTAGACATGCATAGATATATACACGCATGCGCAAACATACACACAAAAATCTCTCTCTCTCTCTCTCTCTCTTTCTCTCTCTTTCTCTTTCTCTCCCTCGCTCACTTTCTCTTTCTCTCTCTTTCTCTCCCTCTTTCTCTCTCTTTTTCTCTCTCTTTCTCCTTCTACCCATCCCCATCCCTATCCCCATCACTTCATCCTCCTTTCCTTCCTCCATTCTTCCCTCCTTCCCTCCCCCTCCCCTCCCCTCCCCTCCCCTCCCCTCCCCTCCCCTCCCTTCCCCTCCCTCCCTCCCTACATACCTTCTTCGCTTTCTCCCCCCTTCCCTCCCTCCCCTCTCCTTCCCTCCCCTCCCCTCCTCCCACAACAAATGCATAAACAAAGAGCATAATGCCTCCTGCTTTATGCTGATGGCATCTAGTTGCAAAGAAGTTCGGCGCATGCAATGCAAATAGCTCTGCAGCGACTCGAATCAGCATGCAAAGCCTCGGTTTCAGATGACAAATGAAGGGAAGAATCTGAAATTCAGAGAGCGGGTCGGCGTGAGAAATGAGTGGAGCAAGGAGGAGGAAAATGCGGAGCAGCTAAAGTTCCACCTACACTCGGTTAAGATTTAGGGGGAGGGGGAGAGGGGGAGGAGAGAGGGGGATGGGGGAATGGGGGGGGGGGGTTCTGAGATTGAGCATGTCGATGGTCAGGAAGGGGATGGTGATCGTGTGTGCAGGAATGGGTGTTCTTATATCTGTTATGATTATTATTGTTGTTATTATTGTCATTTTTGTTATTATTATTATTATTATTATTATTATTATTATTATTATCATTATCATTATCATTATTATTATCATTATTATTGCTATTGTTATTATGATGACTATTATTATTTTTATTATTATTGGCATTACTATTATTAAAGTTGCTTTGTTATTGTCATTATCATCATTGTTGTTATTTTCATAAGCATGATTGTTAACATTGCAATACTATTTTCTTTTTTTCTTTTTTTTTGGGGGGGGGGAGATTCTCTTATTGTATAGGAATGAAAATATTTTATATAGAATAAGTAAGGATTTTGTGTGTGTGTGTGTGTGTGTGTGTTTTGGTATGTGTTTATGTCCATTATACAAACAATATCCAAGAAACAAATAGCATACGTGTCCATGTGTCTGTTTGCAAAGTTTTTTACCAACGATGAAACTTCCATGAACAGGATACCGTATTCCCAAAGCCAAAGATTTCTCCTCTCTCTTCTCAAGCCTTTATCCTCATTACGAATTTCTCTTCTCTCTCCCCTCCCAACCCACCCCCACCCACACCCACACCCACACCCACACCCACACCCACACCACCACCCACACCACCACCCACACCACCACCCACACCCACACCACCACCCACCCTATGTCTACCCTCCACTGTGATAACCTCGAATGTCGTGCGATTATGCTATCATTAGCAGTCGCCCGAATTCTCTTTCTCTCGGCGTCGGGGCACGGGCGAAGGCGTGTGTCTGTGCGCGGGCTGGGACTCGTCTTGGCGTGGGGGGAGGGGGGGAAGGGGGGAGATTATGGGTAGAGTGTCTTGAATCGGGTAAGGGGGAAGGGAGGAGGTGGGCTAGTGTGCGCTTATAAGGTGGATTTACTGTTATGATAATGGTAATACTGATAATTATAGTAATAATGATAATTATGGCAATAATGGTTATTGTTATTGTTATTCATATTAATAGTTTTATTACTGTTATTATTGTTATTATTAATGATATTGTTGTTATTATTGTTTTTATTATGATTATGATTATGATTATCGTTATTATTATGATCATTATTATCATTATTATTATTATTATTATTATTACCAGTTGACCTGTTTTTATCGTTATCATCGTCATCGTCGTCATGGTAATCCTCTTATTGTTTTTTAATAGAAAAGTCTCTCTCTCTCTTTCTCTCTCTCTCTCTCTCTCTCTCTCTCTCTCTCTCTCTCTCTCTCTCTCTCTCTCTCTCTCTCTCTCTCTCTCTCTCTCTCTCTCCCTCTCTCTCTCTCTCCCTCTCCCTCTCCCTCTCTCTCTCTCTCTCCCTCTCTCTCTCTCTCTCTCTCCCTCTCTCTCTCTCTCTCTCTCTCTCTCTCTCTCTCTCTCTCTCTCCCTCTCCCTCTCCCTCTCCCTCTCCCTCTCCCTCTCTCTCTCCCTCTCTCCCTCCCTCTCTCCCTCCCTCCCTCCCTCCTCCCCTCCCCATGCCCCCCTCTCTCTCTCCTTTCTTCCTTCCTTCCTTCCTTCCTTCCTTCCTTTCTTCCTTCCCTCTCATCCTCTCTTCTCTCTCCTCTCTCTCCTCCCCACCTTTCTCCCTGTTCCCTACTCCGTTCTCCTATCTCTCTCCTTTCCCCGCCATCCCTCCTTCCCTCTTCTTTGTTACTCTCACTTCACTAGCACTTTAAGCTCCAAATAAAGCAATCTATTTACTTTTCTCGCGGCCGGCAAATGGCATTTCCACTCGCGAAAGAAATAATACCGCATTTAGACAAAAGCAATATCTCTCCCCATTCCCCCGTACCCCCCACCCACCCACCCACTCACCAACCCGCCATTGTGTAAAACGGTGAACCACTACAGCCACGCGCGTGTGGGAAATACCGTAATTAAAAGCCGGGTAACTTCATTGCACGTTGCGGTAATCCAGTTGCACACCGAGACGGCTGCTACTTTCTCTCTCTCTCTCTTCCTCTTCCTTCCTTCCTTCTTCCCTTTCTCCCTGACTCCCTTAATCCCCCCTCTCTTCCTGCCTTAATCCCCCTCTCTTCATCTCCCTTTCTCCCTTAATCCCCCTCTCTTCATCTCCCTTTCTCCCTTAATCCCCTCTCTCCTCCTCCCTTAACCGCCCCCCTCCCCTCTCTTTGTCCCTTCCTCCCTTTCTTCCTCCCTCACTCCCTCTCTCCCTCTGTGGCTGCGTATAGCTGTAGGGGAAGCGGGGATGGGGAGGAATACCTTCGGTTAGGCCGGCTCATGCTTTCTGGTGAAGGAGAGAGGAAGCGGTGACGTCTATGGTCCGTTAAAAGGTAGTTTATTTTGGTGCTAGGTCTACCCGGGTGTTATGTACCCCGAGTGCCGTAGATCCTCTCTCTCTCTCTCTCGTTGTATCTTATCTGTGTGTCTTCATCTCTCTTTTCTCTTTTTCATTCTTTTCTTCATCTTTCTACTCTCTCCGTACGCATTTTTTGGGGGTTTCATCCTTTTGTTTTTGTAGATATACATCGTTTATATAAGTATTTGTATTAAAGACTATTTCTTCATCGCCTGTCAACACTGCTTGCATAAGATACGCGTCTTTCACCATTACTTGCACTCCTTCATCACTATTCATTACTACTTTAACGGGGGTTTCTCCATTGCCCTTGGTCCATATTTATCACTCTTTGTACAAGACACTTTTCTTCGTTACTTGCACAAGACTCGTCGTTACTTGCACAAGACCCTTGCTAATAGCTTCCTTTCTCGGTATTGGCATTACCACACACGACACTAACCGAAAATAAAACAAAGGAATGAGACAAAGGAGATGAGGAAACGGAGGAAGAAGTGGGAATATAAAATGGAAAGATGAAGAGGAAGAAAGATGGAATGAAGGAGGAGCAGGAGGAGGCGGCGGAGGGAAGGGGTTGCTTAACGGCAATAACGCTAAGGTGTCCTTCCGCTTCCTAGACGTGCGGTATGCAAGGATTAGGGACAATGGGGGGAGGGGGAGCCAGGGGAACTTAGTCCCCCCTCCTTCTTCCTCTCTTCGATGCCCCCCTTACCCCAGTTCCTCCTTCCCTAACCCCTCCCCATTTCACTTTCAGACGTGTTGTAGAGGCAGGGGGGGGGGAGAGGGAGAGGGAGGAGCTTGGGTCGGTAGGGTGCCTAGAGGGAAATCAGGAGGGAGGCGATGGCTATGTGTTTGCGTTTTGTGACGTCGATGAGATTACAGTGCGGGTATAGTGAGGCGAGTGTGGTGGCCACAACGCACTGGAAGATAGTGCGGGTGTTGTGTGTGTGTAGTTGGTGTATGGTGAAGAGAAGATGGTATCTGATCAATGTGACTACTGGTATGGTGATCTGATAGTGTAGAGAGCGACCGTGAAAACCTTCCAGCATCCCACCTTTTCCTCTCTCTCAAACAGGAATCTTCCCCCTTTCTTTCGCTCTCCATAAAGAGATGGGGAACGTACACTGTTTGCAAGAGCGGACCTGACAAAGGATCAGGGACCATTACTCTATTTGTGCGGGAAAGGGATTGTGTGTGCAGTGTGGCTGCGGGCGAGAGGGCACTGTACATCTGAGGGACGCGGTTTACTACGGCAGAGAATAGGGTGCAAGAAGCTCTTGTAGGGTGCATGTAGGGCCAGAGCGGCGATATACGGGGATGATAAAGAGGTAGAAGGTGAGGGAGAAGGAAAGGGCAGGGCGGAGAAGAACCGAAAAAGGTTGAGGGATAGGGAGAGGTAGAAAGAGAATGAGAATTAAAGAGAGAGAGAGAGAGGGGGGGGGGAGAGAAACAGAGAGAGACATATATAAATTGGAGACAAAGAGTGAAAGAGAGATCGTGAAAGGAAAGTTGTAGTTGTAGACAGTTCAGCACAGCGAGTGTGTGCGTCTGACTGGAAGTAATGTATTCATTGGACACACACACGCGTACAAGTTGGTGCACTTCTGATCCTGCGCGAACTTGTTAGAGTCTGTGCAAGTTTCAGCCGACTTCTCCCGAAACTTGGTCGGCGATGACGGATGCAAATGGATGATCGCCTCTGCCCTGAGACCTGAAAGCAGGAGGAGGGCGCTAGAATTCTTAAACGCCGACTGCTGTTCCGGTTAGACGAGGGGATCCCGTTGGTAGGGCTGAATAAGGATTTCATAGGGAAGGATGATCATGCAAGTGGACAAGACCTAAAAAGATAGGAGTGGCTCGGGAGGTCGGGACTGGCTACCTCAACCCAGATCTCGAAGACTCTTGGGCCACTCTTGGTGGCCTCTTGAGAGTCTTGGATAACTGACTTTGCAAGTAGATAAAGAGATTTT
>BOPN01000639.1:267407-271105 GCA_017312705.2 Penaeus japonicus
AACGAGGAATGGGGTGGGTGGGTGGAGGGGGGGAGAGGGGGGGGGACTGAGGTACTAATGGAATTGATAAGGGATGTGATTAGGTGAGGTTGTCGTATTTATGCGTGCGTGTGTGTGTTTGTGTTTGTTAGTGTTTGTGCAAAGAGAGATGGAAAAATAGTGTATTAAAAGGTTGCCATGGATGAGAGAGAAGTAAAGGATGAATAGAAGGAAAAAGGAGTTGCGAATGGACAGGGATCGTGTATATCGTCCATGGAGTCAGACCATTAAGATATACCGCCAAAATTAACGGCCACAGTTTGCAGCAGCGAGGGAGAGGGAGAGGGAGAGGGAGAGGGAGAGGGAGAGGGAGAGGGAGAGGGGGAGACGGAGATTGAGAGAGAGGGGGGAGTTGAGAGGGAAAGGGAGAGGGAGAGAGAGAGAGGGGGGAGTTTGAGAGGGAGGAAATAGCATCTCGCTCCACCGCAAAACGTATCGCTCCAATACATTTCCACCCTTTCCCGAGGCGAGGTCCGAGTCAGGCCACGTGCGGCCATTTGGCGTTTTGGTTCGTGCTTAAAATTCCCCGTTGTTGACTGGCTGTCAAGTGCAGCGTGTGGTTTTGCGGGATTGTTTGTTGGCAACGGAACGAGTGGTCACAGTGCTCTTGACAGGGATTTGGGAGGGCAAATATTTCACTTGCCTTTGCGGAGGATGTGGGAGGACAATTAAGAGAGTGTTGGCGGGGAAATGGGTTCGTCGTGCTGGAAAAGACGGATTCGGAAATTTGGTTAGCGGGATCCTGCGCCGGGCGAGTGCGGTGCGGGAGCGGCCGGGGCGGGCTGTGGAAACGAATTTTTGGCAGTCTGCTCTGGAAACGTGATTATTTAGTTTTGAAAGAGCGGGAGAGATACACGTGGCCAGTGGTCAGTTCGGAAATGATATTTGTAGCAGAGCCTCGCTCGTTATCAGTGCAACGATTCGCAATAAGCATGCAGCGGGCGAGCACAATCAATTGAAGATTTTCGAAAAACAATTACTGCTCCATTTACTTGAAATAGATAAAGTCTGTTTTCCTCGCTGGAACATGATAATAGCTATCCTACTGCCCCCCCCTCCCCTCTCCCTTCCCTCTTGCCCTTATCAAAAATAGAATCTATCCCTTCGCTTCTCGCGTCCCCAAGTTCATATCATATTTATGCTCAGCATTGATAAACTCCGCGGTCTGTCAATAACACTTCGACGAAATTGTCACTTTTTCTCATCGCTGCCGTTGGTTCTGCACGGACGAAAATGTCGCTGAATTTCCTTTAGAATTTAGAGAATATTCTCGAAGAGTCTTTTCCTTCGAAGGAGAATGAAGAAGAGTGCTGTCACGTTTCTAATACGCGGAATCATGGCCATAGGTCAGCGTGTAAGAAATGCACGGTTGTGTTTAGTGCTGGTTGAGAATGCAAGCTGAAAAAGCAATGAGCTCTCTTCTCATTTTCTTTGGTTTTTCTTCTTTCTCTCGAGCGAGATGTAGTTTTTTTCATTATTCCTCTTCGCTATTATTCATTGCAGGTGTTTCTAGTCTGCAGAGATTTGCTATTTTAGTTCAGAAACGCGAAGCAGTCATAAATAGAAAAGAAAAGTTTTTAGTTTTATTTTAGTCTACCATGCAAAAGTGATCGCCGAAATCCTTGTTATTAATTTAGGTCAAGAAAAATACATTAGACGGCGAAGGAGGCAGATGGATAAATGAAAAGAGAGCGAAGAAAGTGTAGATTCCCTTGAAAATAGTAATGGGTTTTTCTTTTCCTCCCTCTCCCTCTCCCCTAACCCCCCCCCCCCCCTTTTTCTTGTGCGGGGAAAATTCTAGAACTTGTTGAAAAGTGACTCAGAAAAGTTTGGACAACAGTTTCCCTTCCTCTCTCCCCCCCCCTCCCTCGCGATCTATCTTTACCTTTGTCTATCTCTGTCTTCTTTTGTGTGCCCCCCCCCCCCTCTCCTCCTCCTCCTCGTCCTCTTCCGTTTATTCTCTCCGTCTCTCCATCCCCTCCCATCTCCAGTTGCTACCCTCTCCCCCTTCTTCCTTCCTCCCTCCTCCATTCTCCTTCGCTCTCTTTCTCTCTTTCTCTCTCTCTCTTCATCCCTGCCTTTCTGGCCCTCCTCCCCCGTTCCACCGTAACGTGACATGGTGTCTTGAGAACAGGTGTTAGCTTTTAGCTCTTGGTTTTTGCATGACTTAGCCTTTTGGGCTGAGGTAGTAGAAAGGAGGAGTGTGATTTTTGCTGCTGCACGCACACGCACACTACGCACACACGCAAACGCAAACGCATGTGCACACGCACACACGCAAACGCAAACGCATGTGCACAAGCACACACACGCACACGCACACGCACACGCACACACAGTGGGAGATGAAGAGAGAGAGAGAGAGAGAGAGAGAGAGAGAGAGAGAGAGAGAGAGAGAGAGAGAGAGAGAGAGAGAGAGAGAGAGAGAGAGAGAGAGAATGACAGAGAGACAGAGAGAGAGAGAGATAGACAGAGAGAGACAATAAATAGTCTCATAGTTCTCCCCTCGCCCCCCCCCAATCCCCAATCGCCTTTCAGACCTATCCCCCTTATCCAAACCCAATGACGTCACTGACCCTCTCAGCTTCCAGCATCTCCGTGATCTTAATAATCTCATCTCCCGCGTGATGGCGCTGATGTGCCGGCACCGTGAGGAAGCATGTATTACATCTTCAGACAATGTGTGTTAGGACGGAATCGCGGGAGGGAGGAGGGAGGTGGTGTGTGTGTGTGTGTGTTTGTGTGTGTGCGTATGTGTGTGTGTGTGTGTGTGTGTGTGTGTGTGTGTGTGTGTATGTGTGTGTGTGTGTGTGTGTGTGTGTGTGTGTGTGTGTGTGTGTATGTGTGTGTGTGTGTGTGTGTGTGTATGTGTGTGTGTGTGTGTGTGTGTGTGAACGAATTCGAGTGGGATATCCATAAAGTGAAATTTGAATATGTGTCACTATAATCATCATTATCATCATCTTGTACCAATGCTTTAGGAGGACTTGACTTGACTGACCTCAAGCGGAAATACTTGTAAGTTTTACAGCCGGAAGAGAGGCAGTGCATGTGGGTGCTTGGGTTTTTGTTTCATTAAAAGAAATGTACCTGGGATTGCGTTGTGATGGACAAGTGTGACAAGTGTGAATAATTGTTCTTCGCTTTTTCCCTGGATCATATTATGCAAGCAGTAATGAAAAAAAAGTATTTTGAAGTAAGTTAGTGTAAATTTGATGTATCTTTTTCGAAATTCGTTTTATTTTTCGTTTTTTTTTATGAGGTCATTTTTTATCATATTTGTTTTTCACTCATGCTGTACTGTGCTTATATCACACTGTATATTACAAGCCCTCGCGAAGATGGAGGTTGGGGGAACGCGTAATATGCCTCAAGCTGGGCCGCGTCGCCTTCCTCAACCCTTTATTGGCGATTACCTTAATTCATGACGGCATTTTATGAATATTTACTGATTTTTTTTTTATCGTACGAGCTCGCTTCATAGGTCTGGCTTCCCTTTCCCAACCTTCATCCCCCCTCTTCTCGCTGCCCCCCCCCCCCTTCCCAAGATGTGCATAGTTCGTTGCGATACAGATTTTGGGTGTTGCATGCATACAGATTGTATTTTCTCTCTCTCTCTCTCTCTCTCTCTCTCTCTCTCTCTCTCTCTCTCTCTTTCT
>BOPN01000639.1:284916-292416 GCA_017312705.2 Penaeus japonicus
TGTTACAGTTGAAAATGTCTAACCAATGCCAAAATATTTTCGCATCATAAAAGGCATCCTAGAAGACATATCTCATCCGAATTTATGGAAAAGCGGCGAAGAAATCTGGTCACCGCATTGCATTTTACATAACCCGCTCGACCCAACGAACCCCAAGACGCCGATTTCTAGTCCCCAATATCGAATAATTTAAACGACTCCTTCTTCTTTCTTATCTTGTCGACGAGGAGGAGGTCGAGAGAGGGTCGAGAGAGGGTCGACTCCATGGACGAGATGCCACCGGATCCTTCGCGGAGTGTTTGAAGATGCTTATGATTGCTGTAGGAAAGCTGGGGTGGGGGGTGGGGGTGGGGTGGGTGGAGAGAGATGCGATCGGGATGAATGTCGTAAATATGTTTTTTTTTTTTTTTCTTTTGATGTTGTTGTTATTTTGTTTGTGGTATTGCTGTTGTTGCTCTTGTGGTTGGCATGATGAGGTTGAGCATTGTTAGTATTTTATTGCTAATGTTGGTGTAGATATTATTGCTTTCAGAATAACATTGCTTTATTATTATTGCTGTTATTGTTATTGAAGTTGTGGTTGTCTTGTGTTGTTGTTCATATCATCATTATTTTCATTACTTATTTGCTGTTGTTATTGTTATGATATTATTGTTACTATTATTATTATCATTATCATTATGTATTATTGTTATTATTGTTATTATTATTACTATCGTTATTTATATTGTTATTGTTATTATGATGGTCAGTATCATCATTATTATCACCATCATTAATATTGCTGTTGTTGTTTTTGCCTTCAGCATCGGTGTTGGTGTCGTTTGGCGTCATTATTACTGTCATTATTAAATACTCTTCTTCATATCTAATGTTGTGTATATTGGCTTGTGCGTGTGTATGCATGTGCGCGCGCCATCCCCCCTCCGGTTCCGGCCTGTTAGAGCCAATACTCTGCAGTGGCACTCACCCATGCTATTGCCATTGAAATTTCCGTCTCATCTACCCCTTAATGCGATCCACCCATCAGTGCCACACTCCCTTAAAGGCCATCTGGTGTTCAGTGCCATCCACTCCCCTCATTGTCATTTATAGGTTGGTTCTATTCGTTGTTGCCATTCATTCGCCACGGCAAGGCTCTAGGGGCACTTTCCTCATTATGGCACTGTTTCTGTGGCCTCCAGCCTTGGCGGAGACGCATATGCTTTCGGACATTCTAATGATTAGTAAGTGAAATTTGGAGGGACGATGCGTAGAGTTTAAGTGTATTCTATATTTTGCTATCCTTCGGATAGATAAATGTTCCATAAATCTTTATATTATTAATCGACTGTACTTGCTTTAATACGAATGTTCCTTTTCATTTTTTTTCTATTGTAAGAGAAAAAAAGTCGTATACAGATACGACTGTTTTTGCCAATGGCCAGGGAGGACTACATAATGACAACGAAATCGGTCTCTTATGGAACGCCAGTGAAGTCTCTCGGTTTCCAGGGAATATTTTATTTACGTCTGTTTTCCCTCCGGCTCTGGAAAAAAGTGATACAACGCTGTAAAAATCCACGGGAGAAAAAAGGTGAGTGAAGAAATGACGCATATTTTCATATCAGTCGATTTACCTGAAAAAAGAAAAATAGAATTATGTTCTACTAGAATGGGACATCGGGATTTGAAAAGTAGTTTATGGAGGGCGAATAATTTTCTTTATTTTTCCACGTGATAAAGATAGTAATAAACAGAAATAATTTCGTTTTGAGATTACACCCCTTTTCCCGGAAACACGTGAGTCATTATAATTTCCGTAATAAAAAAAATGTCTATAATTCACTTTTTGTCAGAGTTTTGGTGTCTCGGCAGTGTCATTTTCGGTGATTCCTTCGGTGTTCAATTACTTACAGATAAAGACTGTTGCAATATATAGGAATGCATCACTTGGAATTTAAGAGAAGAAATAAATATATCAAGTGATCTTCCATTCCATAAAGAATCGCAAACAAGTTGAAACTTTTTGTGTAAAAAACACAAAACTATTTTTGATATTACAGTTATATTTAACTCAAATTACACTTCTTGGCTCCCCTATCATAAATTCTAGTGACCTCCGAAATAGGGTGGGGGGGAGGGGGGGGGAGAAAGGGCTGCTGGGCCACCTAGGGTTAAACCTGTCTCATGTTTCACTGAGATCATTTACACCGTCTTGTAGAAAGGGGTTGTGATTTACCTTTTACCTTCTCCTGCTCCTTTTATTCTCCTCTTTTGAGGTACTAGGCTCGGAGGAACTTGTATTCATGGGGGGAGACTTCTCTCTCTCTCTTTCTCTCTTCTCTTTTCTTCTCTTCTCTTCTCTTCTCTTCTCTTCTCTTCTCTTCTCTTCTCTTCTCTTCTCTTCTCTTCTCTTCTCTTCTCTTCTCTTCTCTTCTCTTCTCTTCTCTTCTCTTCTCTTCTCTTCTCTTCTCTTCTCTTCTCTTCTCTTCTCTTCTCTTCTCTTCTCTTCTCTTCTCTTCTCTTCTCTTCTCTTCTCTTCTCTCTCTCTCTCTCTCTCTCTATCTCTCTCTCCCTCCCTCCCTCTCTCCCTCTCTCCCTCCCTCCCTCTCTCCCCCCTCCCCTTCTCTCTCTCTGACTTGATTTTTCTCCTTTCTGCTCTAGCGTGTTTTTTTTCTGACCCTCTTCGGTGTGCATCTCCACCGTTCAATAAATCGTCTTCCTACCCTTGCTCTGCCCCTTATCCCCCCCCCCCCCCCCCTCTCTCCCCGAACCCTCTTACTTCCTCATACTCGCAATCCTTCCCTCTCCCCCCCCTCCCTCCCAACCCCACGGGCCAGGTCTTTTGCGTTTGCACACTTTCTCGGCTTTTATTCCCGAGTCACAATATCCGACGCAGAATCAACTACATTCCCCTTTATATTTGCCGAGCCTCAATATACGGAGGGCTGGGAGCGGCCCTCGACACATCTCTCTTTCACTCTCTCTTCGACATAGGCATTTTTTTTTCCTTCTCTCCTTCTCATTGCCTCATTCTGTTTCTCTGCCAATCTGTTTCCTTATCTGTTTACTTATTTCTGTTTATCCATTTCTCCTTTTCTTCTCTCTCATCCTTCTTTCCCTTTGTCTCTTCTTCACTCATACTTTTTTCTTCATCTCTAGTGCTAGTTCCCTATCCCTCTTCTCAGACACTGTTAAAGAAGTATCGTCTTAGGTAGACCGACGTGCGTATAGCAGTTTGCTTACTAGTCTATGCTCTGTTAGGTGTAGTCGAGGTAACAAGGGCTTGGAGTACTTTTCCATTTGCCAAGAGTCACACGTTGTAATCGGAGACCTCTTTAGGCATCCTTCTGAGCAGGCTCCTTAATGGTGGTTAGGGAAGTATGTAATTGTGTATGTAGATTTTTTTTATAACAACGCGATGATGTCGATGGGAAGATTTAACGTGTATATTTAATTCTAGATATTTATTATGATGTTATTATCTACAGTAGTGGTAATAGTAAGCATAATCGTAATAGTAATATTGAAAGTAATGGTGATTATAGTTATGTTAAAACAATATGTTGATTGCTGTTGTCATTGCTATGATAATTGTAATAATGATGAGAACAATGATAATTGTTATCATCAGCAGTAGAAATAATGCTATTAGTAATAGTAGTTATTCATAATTTTGATTCCTACAAAATCAATGAATAAAGATGATAAAGCATAAAATATTGTAATAGATTTAATGGTAACGATACATAAATAATTGACAGCAACAGCGAGCCTGCCAGCGAAAATAGCAATACATCAAACAGTATTCACCGATTGCCATTGCATATTCATCAAACAAACGCTCTTAGTTAGGACAACAATTATGCATTGAAAATTTACAAGTTGATTTCCGCGATGATTGATGACCAGAGTGACAAGAGGTTTTATGCAATTATTCAGACTCTAATTGTACTCTTGTTTTTGTTTCCCCTCCTTCGGCAATGGCGGCTATCGATAGTTCTGTTTTGAAAAGAGAACTTGGGTGTTTTTGCTTTCTTTCTTATTTTAAATTCCTTATTTTATACCCATCAGTTTGTCGGCACCCACGTCCCCAATATGCGGATGCCCTGTGTGTGGATATTATTTTCCACGTTTGGAATGACATGCCAACGTATGCAATATTGGAATGCTGTTGAATTAACACAAACTTTGATACTCGTCGAGGGAGCGCTGAGGCGTATTCTGTTTTACCGTGGCGTCTGTGCATATGGAAATTGGAGTGCCGAGTCCGCAGAGTTCAGTGCAGAGGGAAGCTCGTGGAAATATTGTGTGTGAACTTGTTTTAATGATCAGGCAGGACGGAGGATCTCGTTATTTTATTTTGTTTATTGGTGTGTGTGTGTGTGTGTGTGTGTGTGTGTGTGTGTGTGTGTGTGTGTGTGTGTGTGTGTGTGTGTGTGTGTGTGTGTGTGTGTGTGTGTGTGTGTGTGTGTGAGTGAGTGCGAGAGTAATATCTCTTTCTCTCTCTCTTTCTCTCTCTCTCTCTCTCTCTCTCTGTGTGTGTGTGTGTGTGTGTGTGTGTGTGTGTGTGTGTGTGTGTGTGTGTGTGTGTGTGTGTGTGTGTGAGTGAGAGAGAGAGAGTAATCTCTCTCTCTCTCTCTCTCCCTCTGTATCTCTCTCTCCTCCCTCTTTAATTCTTCCACATGTCTTTGTTCTCTCTATTTTCCTTCACTGTCTCGTCTCTTTGAGCTGAGCAGCCATTGACATTTGCCCCTTTTGCGTGAAAAGTGGGAAACGGATTGTCACTTCATTAAGTAGAGACTCATTTGCATAATGATTTAGCAGGAATGATACAGACATCGAGTTTTGCATTACTGTGCAACTTGATATCTTTATATGACGTTTTTTAGTTTGTTGCAGGTATTTTTTTATTGCATTATGTTGCTCATCATTTTCCCACCAATTAATCAGGGTATAAAACTTTATTATAATATGATAGAAAGATTTCAGCATGAAATATGAACGCTAATCCGTTTTTGAGTGATGAAGTATTATTAATATTATTATTATGTTATTTTTTTTCTCTCTCTCTCGCCAGTCGCCGACATTTTGCGGGCCTTAGTTTGAATGATTATGGAGAATGTCAGGAACAGCAGATTAATGAACATTCAATTTTTAAAGATGAAATATGGGTTTTTGTTTCTTTGTGTGGGTGTGTGCTTGTGTGTGTGTGCGTGTGTGTGTGTGTGTGTGTGTGTGTGTGTGTGTGTGTGTGTGTGTGTGTGTGTGTGTGTGTGTGTGTGTGTGTGTGTGTGTGTGTGTGTGTGTGTGTGTGTGTGCGTGTGTGTGTGTGTGTGTGTGTGTGTGTGTGTGTGTGTGTGTGTGTGTGTGTGTGTGTGTGTGTGTGTGTGTGTGTGTGTGTGTGTGTGTGTGTGTGTGTGTGTGTGTGTGTGTGTGTGTGTGTGTGTGTGTGTGTGTGTGTGTGTGTGTGTGTGTGTGTGTGTGTGTGTGTGAACGGGTGCTTAGAGTTTAGCTGAAGTATCATGGTGTTGATGTTGCAGGTGTCTATAATGACAAAAGTTGTTGGGTCAGAGGATTTTATAGATAAGAGTTGAATCCAGTTGCACCGAGCGATGGCAAAAACATTGGCTAACTGTCTCGGTTTGGTTGATAGCCTCTCTTTCTCTCTCATCCTGTCTCCCACTCTTTTGCCCCCCCCCCCCTCTCTCTCTCTCTCTCTCTCTCTCTCTCTCTCTCTCTCTCTCTCTCTCTCTCTCTCTCTCTCTCTCTCTCTCTCTCTCTCTCTCTCTGTCTCTCTCTCTGTCACACACACACACACACACACACACACACACTGGAAGTAAGCACCGGCTGGCTAAACGACGCCGCCGACTCAGTCAGCGAACGACCGAGCGCGAAGCAAACTATCATCTGGGACTGGTGATTGATGATGATAGTGGTATAGGGCGAGGGCGGGGAGGTGGGGGGGGGGGCAAGGGGGGAGGGGCAGGGGGAAGGATCCGTGCTGGTGATGGATGCTGGGGATGCCCAAGGCGGTTGCACGAGGGAGATGGGGGTGGGGTGAGGTGAGGTGAGGAGGGAGGACACTGCAGTGCTAGGGAAGGTTGGATGATTGGAAGGAAAGTAAGGGAGGTGTGGTCTTGGGTCTCAGGTTCGTTGAAAAGGGAGATGGGAAGGTAGGGAGGGAGGGAGGGAGGGAGGGAGGGAGGGATAGAGCGAGGATGGAGTAGATCACGGTAGTGAAAGAGATAGAATAGGGAGAGGAAACAGAAAGAAGAAAGCCGACAGCGTGAAGAGAACGAGAACCAAATTTACAATACAAAGTCAAGTAACTCGCACAGTAAGATTCAAACACTAGGCTAAACCGAAGGGAAAGGGTCGGAGGAAGGCGAGAGTGAAAAGTAGGGAAGTAGAAAATGAAGAGAAGAAGAAGAAAGAGAAATAAAAAGAAAAAAGGAAAAGAGTGTGAGAGAGAGAGAGAGAGAGAGAGAGAGAGAGAGAGAGAGAGAGAGAGAGAGAGACCGACAGACAGACCATTAGATAAACTGACTGACAGAGACGGAGAGGCATAGAGAAAAGAGGAGTCGGAAAATGAAAGGAAAAAGAGAAAGACTGCGGCTGCGAGCGTGCGGGCGACGCTGGCCTAGCCACAGACCCCGTAGCTGCGTGTGTCAGTGCGAGGAAGTTTCGTGAGAGCGCCCATCCGGAAGTCGGAGGCAGCGCCCGTGAAGCCTCCATATATATTTAAAGTGGGCGAAGGAAGGGGAGAGAAAGGGTAAAAAAGAATGCCATGAGAGGAGACGAGGAGAAGGCCGGGGAGGGGAGGGAAGGGAAGGGAAGATTAGGGAGAATCTCCCTGTTTTGGGATTCTATAGGTCTATTCCATCTGGATATCTCATTAGGCTCCGCCCCCTTTCTAACCGGTGTCGCACGGCTGGCAACGGCAAGTATCTCTGCCGTGGTCATATCCTCTCTGACCTCGGAACTGATAAGATCTCATAATGACATTTGTGGCACGGTATGAAAATGATTTAATACCTGTAAATATGTAGTTACTTATCTTACATAATTTGTCCTAACGCCACAAATTTGGGAAGTTTTTTATTGTAGAGGTTATTGTAGAAGAATTGCTGAAAAATGTTTACTGTACATTTTATTCAGCAAATGTCGAATCAACATAAAAGATGAAATGAGATTTCTCAGATCAAGATTAACTTGTGTGTTAATATCACTTTAGATATTATATAATGTTTAAAATGTATAAAAATGCAGAGCTTCTGTGGATAATGCTTATATATACATAATGAGTCGGATTATTGCAATATGAGCTACAGAGAATGTTTATAACTTCTACATATAACAATGCCTTGTCTTTCATCGTGATGAGTCTTTTTGTTTATATATTTATTACTGTAATCAAAGATGTTGCTAGTCAGTTTCTGGTCAAAATGGCGCAAACAGACCAAAGACTGGTTGACTTTAGCATGCTCTGAGAATCAAACAAATAGGTTTTGT
>BOPN01000639.1:314916-317416 GCA_017312705.2 Penaeus japonicus
TAGAGTCCCTCGTGGGCTTAGTGGATCACAGACCGCGTATATTATTACCGACGCATGTATTATTACCGAGAAAACATGCAAAAGGATTTTCGTTTTTTTGTCCTGCCATTAGTATGAGCTCAGTGTACACACACACTTGAGATTTTCGTACAAGCCGAGGGAATTAGGGTGTAGTCTGGAGATGTTTGAAGTAAGGGCGCGGAAAGGGGAGAGAGTGGAAAAGTGAAAGGGATGAAGGAAGAGGAAATGAGAAGCGAGAAAGAGGAAGAGCCAGACCACCGTAGGAGAAATGAAGGAGGAAATGATGATTGGGTCGGAACAGCAGACAGGCAGACAGCGAAGAGAAGTTGGCAAACGATTTTTTTTTTATTTATGTTGATTTACGATGATAGGCAAAGGAGGAGGAAAACAAGAAAATGTATCTTGTGAAATTACGAAAGATTGAATACACAAGAGGGGGAAAGAAAAATAAGAAAAAAAATAAGTACCCATATCTGTCATTGCACTCCATTAAAGATTCCATGTAAAGAATAATATCCACACATTTTTCATACTTTTCTCAAGGTAAGGGACAAAGCGGGGAAAGCTCAGAGGAAGTGTCCATTTATATGCAAAGCGCGTGAGAATAGAAAGAAAAATTGAAATAGAGAAGACATGATATGCTGCCATACCCCGTGGACTCGATGAAAAAAGAAAATCGAAACGAAAAGGGGAGGAAAGTGAGCGAATCTAAGTGTTTTTTTTTCTGTTTCGACTTTACTTTTTTCGTTTTTTTTTCTCTCTCTCGTTTGCTTCATGTATATATTATTTTCCGTAACACTACCCATTATGCAAATTAAAGACGTGAAATATTTTGCATACAGGCAGCAAATTTCCTTGGGTCCCGCATGGTAACGGCAAGTTTAGAGCAGTATTTATCGGGTTTGTGAGAGCTATGATTATGCGGCGTAGGTCTTTGTTCTTTAGTGCTCGGTAGTTGTTGTCAATTTACGAAAATTGGGAGGGGATGGTGGTATAAAAATGCGATATGATAATGGGATAAGGATATTAACAAGGATTTAGAAGAAAATAAAAGTTACATGGAGGGTTAGATTTGCCATGATAATACGATGCTTTGATTGTGTGTCATCTTGATCATTGTCATGATGATGAAAATCGGTGCATGTTACGTCGGCAATTTCCAAATAGCCTAAGTAACTAAGTTTATGATAAAATTCGATAGGACCAAATTTTGAGATGAAGAATATCAGTATTCGGCGATGAACTCTACGGTGTTTTGAGCCACGTTTCACTTATCCCCAAACCGCACTTTCCGTTTCTTTTATGGAGCAGAACAGACAAAGAGGAAATAAGATGAAGCTCGTGCGGCACTAGGACACACAGGTCGTAAATTCCTCAAGATCTGATTACGAATTCATGGTCTTTTTACGCTGCCAACCATTGAGTGACAATGCCTGCTGTAAGATTCAAGCGCAGTCTGGAGTTAGATCAGCTACGTGGCCTGTTATTTGCATTTTTATTTTTTCTGCAAGCGCCTCCACCCCTTTCCCCTACCTCACGAGTCTGTTATCTACATTTTTATTTTTTCTTCAGCCTGTTTCCTCCCCCCAATGCACGCGCGCTCAATGACGCAAGAAAAGTCTCAGGGTGAAATATTTTGTGTCCCAAACCTGGAAGACTTGCCAGGTTTACATTCAAGACGGGAAGGGAGAGGGAGAAGAAAGGGGGGGAGCTGAGAGGGACTGAGAGAGAGTGGGACAGAGAGAGAGAGAGATACAGAAACAGAGACAGACAGACAGACAGACAGAGACGGAGTTGGGACAAAAGCAGAGAGACAGAGAAAAGTCAGAGAGAGTGAGAGTGAGTGAAAGAGAGAGTTGACTTTAAAAAATGAGAAGATTTTTTTTCTTCTTCTTATCTGCAACACGACCGGGTCCTCCGCCTTCATTTCTATTGAAGGCGGGCTGGGGAAGGGGTGCTTGTAATTCTTTTTCCGCGACTGTCAAAAACGGCCTCTACAAGTCGGAGTATCCCCGCTTTGCATTAATTGCATTGCATTATACGCCGCGCCAAGACGTTTTTTCATTTAGATTAAGAAACTTGGGAGTCGGAAAAAGTTGCGGAAAAAGGCGCTAGCGTTTGTGATGTGTGGGGGAATAGGGGCGGTCGGGAAGGTGGGGGGGGGGCATCTTGGTATTAATTTAAATAATGATATTCGTGCCGATGCGAGCGCGAGTTCATGCGTCACATATTTTCGTATTCATGAAATATCTGAAATAGCGTTCCAATTTCGTTGATTCGACTAGGGCATTTTTGTGAAGACGTTCAGTTATGCCAAGGCTGTCTCTTGCCTCGGATGCCGGGGGGTTATCGGGGCGTTGGGCCATGGTGAAGGGGGAGGGGAGGAGGGGGAGGAGGGGGAATGGGGGTAAAGGAGGCAGAGGATAAAAGGTAAGACAGGCAAAATCAGAGATAAAGAGAAACGAAGACAGACAGGCAG
>BOPN01000639.1:322416-324916 GCA_017312705.2 Penaeus japonicus
CCTTGGAGCACGCAGATTTTTTTTTTACCCATTTTGTGTGTGTGTGTGTCTGTGCGTGCATGTGAATGTGTGTGTGAGTGTGTTATGGTTACGTATCTGTGTATTTTCTTAGTGTATTAGCGGTCTTTCTTGTGTGTGTGTGTGTACGCGTCTACTGTCATTTAGGAGGTTTAAATGGATGCTTAAAATGCCGTTCGTGTTGGGAGTTGTTGTTGAGGACGGCGGAGATCTAGTCGTAAAGGAGACCAGAGAGATGGCGCGGACATCGCATTTTAATGACGACGACGGCGAAGGCGGCGACGAAGAGGAGGAGGAGGAGGAAGAGGAGGAGGCACGCGATAACGAGTACCCGAGATAACGCGGCGGTGGGCAAGGAGCATTCCCAAAGGGCGAGAGATAAGGCGCTGAAAGCCGGGCGCAAAACAAGTACAAAGCGAGCACCGAGCAAGCAAACCTCTGAACAAAAGGGCAGGGCTGTGAATGGCATACTAAAAGAAGAAGAAAAAAAGAAAAAAAAGAACACCGACTACCCTTCTCTTAATCCACCGTCCGCTGGGGGTAGCCGAAGGTATCGGGCTCACAGCTGACCGGATTCTGTCTCTTGCCCTCTCTTGCTTCATCTCTTTCGCTCTGTCTTTCTGATCTCTCCCTTTCGCTATTTTCTGTCTTTCCCTGGTTCTGTCTTTTCCCTTTCGTTATTTTCTGTTTTTCCCTTTTTGTGTCTTTTCCCTTTTTGTCTTTTTTCTTTTTCTCTCTTTTCCACCTCTATACCTCTCCATCTCTCTCTCTCTCTCTCTCTCTCTCTCTCTCTCTCTCTCTCTCTCTCTCTCTCTCTCTCTCTCTCTCTCTCTCTCTCTCTCTCTCTCTCTCTCTCTCTCTCTCTCTCTCTCTCTCTCTCTCTCTCTCTCTCTCTCTCTCTCTCTCTCTCTCTCTCTCTCTCTCTCTCTCTCTCTCTCTCTCTCTCTCTCTCTCTCTCTCTCTCTCTCTCTCTCTCTCTCTCAGTAAAGGCTTTCGGAGGAGCTTAAAGCCTTTGTAGCCCCCTCCCCCCCCCCTCGGTGCGTGGCTGCAGAGATAAGCTGATAGCAGGAGACCGCAACGGCACTCCGCTCTTACTCTTTATCCGTGTCTTTGGCGGCCACGTGATAAGGGGTGGAGGGAGTGGTTGGCAGAACGAAGGAAGAGAGGGAGGAAAAGAGAGGAAAGGAAAGGAAGGCAAGAAGAAAGGAATTAGGGAAAGGAAGAAAGGAAGGTGTGTATATATATATATATATAGAGAGAGAGAGAGACAGAGAATATCGATATCCATATCAATATGTAGACTCCTACACACACACATATATATATGTGTGTGTGTGTGTGTGTGTGTGTGTGTGTGTGTGTGTGTAGATATATACACCGATATATACATATTCCTATGTACACATGCAGACAAGCACATTATTTTTCTGTGTTCATTATTCGTTTTTGTGAACAATTTTAGAGGTTGCTCTTTTGTTTCTTTTTTTCCGTGGCATGTTCATGCCCTTCTACCTTTAATCCTTTTTTCCTTTTATTCACATCATCGTCGTATGGTATCTTTCGATTTTTTTTCTTCCCTCTTCTTCGTTCCCTGTCTTCCCCCTTTCTCTTTGCAATCAAAATAGAATGTCTAAGTTTAAAAGTGTTCAGCTGATTCTATTGTTTATAAAACGGCGTGGAAGTTGCTGAAGACTCATTTTTTTGTAATTTTGGTGAGTTTGATTTTATTTCTCCTTTCTTTCGTTAAGAATTTATTAATTTAAATTATAAATGAAGGTGTTTTATGAGATTATTGCAACTAGGCTCGCGCGCACGCACGCAGATACGCGCTTTCTCTTTTCTCTTGTATGCATGGATATATTTGTATATATATTTACTCATTTGTTTATAATTTTTTCCTGTTTATTGGAAAAAAAAATATTTGCATATAGAGTTAAAGTTACGTTGTTAAAGGTAAAAGATATGCCACGTGATCCGAGTGTTGCCTTTTAACCAGAAATACCAACATATAACTAACCTTTGCAATATTTTCTTACCGACTCGGCCATCAGTAAAAGATAATTCAATGACCAAGAAAGAGCGCCTGCATCATTGCAATCGCTCCTCCTTACATGTTGCAGCATCATTACCGAGAGTAGAATCCCGTCATCTCGCTCTCTCGTCCAGCCTCGCGCCGCGGAAGGAGATCCAGCGAGCGCGCTGCTCCCGGGATGGAATGGCATCGCTCGTGGGCTTTCGGGGGGGGGGGGAGATAAAGGGAGGGGTGAAGGGAGGGGAAGCGTGGATGGGAGAGATGGAAGAAGAAGGAGAAGGAGAAGGGGAGGGGAGGGGGGTGATGGAAAGAGTGGAAGAGAAAGGGGTAAACGGGGAAAAGAGGGAAGGAGGAAGGGGGGGAGAGGCTACCCACGCAGGATCTACTGTAGGTATCGACGGCCCCCTCGTGACGCCTCCTCTCCGTAGGTTCGAGTTTATGTCGTGTCGA
>BOPN01000639.1:329916-332416 GCA_017312705.2 Penaeus japonicus
CTTCCTCCTTCTCCTACTCTACCTTTATCCTATTTATGTCTCTTTTTTTGCACTGTCGCTTTCGTCTTCCATATTTTCCTGTGTTCCTCCCTTTTGCTCTATTCTGTCATTTTCTTATCCTTTAACGCCTTCCCCTTCTCTTCCACTATCCTCTGTCTGCCCTTCCTCCTCCTCCTCCTCCTCCTTCTCTTCCACCTCATACCTTTCTTCTATTTCTTCCCGTAGGTATTACGCTCGTGTTATTTTTAGCTATTTCCCCTATTCTCTTTCTTTATTGTCTCTCTTTTACATACTCTTCTTTCTTCTTCCTTCTCTTTTCCCTCCTTTCCCCTTCCCCCCAGATCCCTCCTCCCAAACGGGTGTTTCTCGTTAAGTGCTGGATTTCCTCTCGGTGTATCCTGCAGGTTAATACGCCCCCCTCCCCCCCTCCCCCTATCCTTTACCCTCTCCTCCGCTCCCCCCTCCCCCTCCTCTCCATAGTTTCTTCTCTTTTTTCCCCTTCTCTCTATCTCTCTCCTCCTCCCTTTTCCCCATTCTGCGCTAACCTCTCTTGCTTCCCCCACCCTTCCTCTCTTCCTCCTTTATCCACCTCAACCCTTCTCCCCTTCTTCCCGCACCCCTCCCCTCCCCCCCTTTTGTCTTCTCTGTCTTCCCCAGCATCTCCCCCCTTACCCCCTTACCCCCTTTCCCCATTGTTTTAGCCTGTGTTTTACGATGCACCTTTTCTCACTGGTCTGGTTATCTTCTACGTCTTCTTCTCTTCTCCCTACTCTCCCCCTCTTCCCCCTCCCTCTCCTCCTTCTTTTCTTCTCCTCCTTCTTCTTCTTCTCCTTCTTCTCCTCCTCCTCCTTCATCTTCTCCTCCCCCTCCCCCTCCTCTTCCTTCCCTTCCTCCTTCTCCTCCTCCTCCCCCCTCCTCCTCCTCCTCCTCCTCCTCTTCCTCCCCCTCCTCCTCCTCCTCCCCCCCCCCCCCCCCCCCCTCCCCCCCCCCCTCCCCCCCCCCCCCCCCCTCCCCCACCCCTTCCTCCTCCAACACCATCACCCCCACCCAATTTTTTTGCAGGATCCGTTGCAAGGCGGTGCAAGACTCCTTCTTATGGGTGAGAGGGAGTGGCATAAAAAAGGGGCGGCAGTCTTATGCTGGTTTTAAAAGATGTTGCCCATTGTTATCTTATTGGTATTGTGTTGTTTATGGTTATGGTGATAGTAAATTGTATTGTTGTTGATATTTTTCAGATATCATTGTTGTTGGTGCCAGTGGTATCACAGTCGTTCTATTTTTGTTACAGTAATAACAATTGTACTGATAATACAAGTGACAATAATGCTAATGGCATTGAGGTTTAAAATATTAACAAAAATGATAGTAATGATAAGAACGCAACAATAACAATAATAATGTTTTAATATTTTTACCCCCTAAATAGCCGAAGACGGCACGAGATAAGGGCCCGAAACCCTCCTAAAGAGACATGATTTTTGTGCTGCAATAACCGACGTTGTAGATACGGAAGTAAAACGGCTGAATTTAATAATATTTTCATTTCAAGGGGCGTGTACCCAGTACTTGGTGGCCGTTAGGGCGGTGGGATAGGTGTAGGGAGTAGGGTGGGGGGGGGAGGTAACGAGGGAATTACCCCCTTTTTCTCGCTTCCCCTTCCCTCCTCTTTAACTTTAACTTTTTCTGAGTTCTTGAGTCTTAAACCATGCATTTTCTTCAGCTTGTCTTTTTTTTCTATCTTCCTCGTCTTTACGATTCTTCTTCCTTTCCGATCTCCTCTATTCCTTTTTCCCCTTTTTTGTCAACTACTTTTCTTTTTTGTTGTTGTCTGGCTTTTCCTTTCTCCTCCTTTTATTCGTATTTTTCAATCACCTCTTTCTCCTTCACCATCTCTTCTCCCTCCTCATTTCCCTCCTCCCCCTACTATTCGCTTTTCTCCATACTCCCTCGTTTCTCTCTTCCTCCATTTACTTCTCCCTCTCCTCTCTCGCTTTGCCCCTCATCCCGTTACCCCCCCAACCCCCTGCTCTGTTTATGCCGCATTGTTGATCCCGGGACAGTTGACAAATGCGTTGCGTTGTGCGTGTGTGGCGCGTTGTTTATAGGAGGTAGTGCGCTGGATTTGTACCTTCCCCCTTGCCCTCCCCTTACTCCCTCCTTCCCTCCCTCCCTGAAACATTACCCTCTTCCTCTTACGTCCCATTCTTCCCTGTCCTTACTTTTACTTCCCTCATCCTTACTTCCCCTCCCTTCCATCCTGCGACTGTGCCCTGTCACCCTCCCTCTCCTTTTCTCCCCCTCTTCCTTTGACAACACATTCGCCCTCCCTCCACCCTCCATCTATAGCATTCTCCCCCCCCCCTTCCACTTGTGTCCCCTTCTTTTTACCCCTCCACCTTCGTCCACACTCGCCCCCTTCGTCCCCCTCTCTTCATCCTCCACCTTCGTGCTCCTCCCTGACCCTCCAACTTCCGTCCTCTTACCACACTCTCCACCTTCG
>BOPN01000639.1:334916-339916 GCA_017312705.2 Penaeus japonicus
TCTCTGGCCTATGCTCATTAGGAAATGCTTTGATGTTTAATTGTCTAATGCCTATTTGAAAAGGGCGCTCCCCTTCTCCTCTCCCCCCCTCCCCCCTCCCCCGACTTTTGGGTCTTTGGAAGGAGATGCGGAAAGGGGGAGACGCTTGAACAGAAGGAGGAAGAGTAGAGTAGAAGTAGGAAAGGGAGTGGGGGAGGAGGAGGAGGAGGAGGAGGAGGAGGAGGAGGAGGAGGAGGAGTAGTAGTAGTAGTAGTAGTAGTAGTAGTAGTAGTAGTAGTAGTAGTAGTAGTAGTAGTATGAAGAGGAAGAGGGGGAGGGGGGGGGGGGGAAGAAGAAGAAAAAAAAGAAGAAGAAAAAGAAAAGAAGAAGAAGAAGAAGAGGTATAGAGGAGAATAAATGTAGAGAAAGTAGAGGAGAAGAGGAGAAGGAAAACGAATGGAAGAGAGGATATAAGGGGGCCAGGGAAAGCATTGGCAAGAGTAGGGAAGAATAAGAGAGAAAGAAAAAAAGAAGGAAAATAGATTGGCAATCGAAATGGAGAAAAGGGCAAAGGAGATAATAGGAACAGAAGAGGGAAACTGAAGGCCGCCGTTCCCGTTCAAGGAGGGTTGAATTGTTACTATATATGTGTGTATTCTACGATTGGATTTACGTTTCAGAATCAGACTGTCAACTCTTTTTGAGATCAGCGCTCATTCATTTTTTCAGGGTGATGTTTCAGTCTAAAAGATTTTATTTTGTTGTTATTATTTATTTTGATGTATGAGAGAGTGAGAGAGGGAGGGAGGGGAAGAGACAGAGAGTAGGAAGAAAGAGAGAGGGAGAGGGAGAGGGAGAGGGAGAGAGAGGGGAAAAGAGAGAGAGAGGAAAAGAGAGAGAGAGGGGAAAAGAGAGAGAGAGGAAAAGAGAGAGAGAGGGGAAAAGAGAGAGAGAGGAAAAGAGAGAGAGAAGGAGTAATGATCAAAGAGAAGTAACGTGCGTAACGCAGACAAGTAAAAAAGCGGAAGGGAGTCAGTCGAGAACCAAGTAGGATGTTTCCAGAAAGTTAGGAAAAGAATGTAGGAAAACATTTAAATGAGAATGACTAACTTTACAGGACAAGGAATGTAATTGACACGTTTCAAATGTATCTTTACATCTTGTTATGAAGTTAGAATCGAAATACGTCAAGTAAAAAATACTTATTTTTTCTACATTTTTCACAATAGACTTAACATAACAAATAGCGGAGTTAGTAATAAATAATACAAATAATTGAACAGATGGGAAGTTACTTGACAGGAGGGTAGATAAATGAGAGTTCCCCTGAAATAAGAGAAGAAAGAAAAATACACGAAAAAAATATTGTTTGAATCAAAAAGAAAGAAAAAAAAATAATAAAAAATAGGGAAACGGGGAAAAAGAGAAAGATAAAAAAGGAAGAGGAATAACATAAAAGGCGAATTGAAAATGTAAATAAAAGAAACAGATTGAAAAAAGTATGTAAAATTCGGAGCAAGAGAGGGAAAGGGAGGAGGTGAAAGGGTATGAAAGAGGAGAAGAGAGGGAAAAGGGAGAGGGAGAAGGAAAAGGAGAAAGAGAGAGGTTGGGGAGAATGAGAAAATATAGAAAAGAGTATATCCGCGAGTTAAAAACGTGAAAAGAAATGGCAATGAAGAGAAAAAGGAAAAATAAAGATTAACAAAAAGCGAACAGAAAAATTTAAGGAAAGTTGGAGCCGTAGCCAGGGGCCATGGGGATGACAGAGAGAGAGAGAGAGAAAGAGAGAGAGAGAGAGAGAGAGAGAGAGAGAGAGAGAGAGAGAGAGAGAGAGAGAGAGAGAGGGGGGGGGGGGGGGGGGGGGGGAGAGGGAAGGGTCGCACAGTCCAGCACCCCTTCGGGAAATATGCGCCGGGAGTTGGGCAGGGGGGGGCGTCCTCCCTTCCCCCCCTCCTCCCGTGGGAATACTTATTTTGGACGTTGGTTCTCTCTTGCTTTATTTGTTTCATTGTTTTATTGCTCTGCGCCCTGCGCGGTTTTTGTTTTATTTTTTATTGTTTAGTTGTTTTTGTTTTGTTTATGTATGTGTTATATAAACACGCACAGCACGCATATATAAATATATATATATATATATATATATATATATATATATATATATATATATATATATATATATCATCACTACCACCACCATCATCGATATCACCATTATCATTATCATTATCATCTGTCCCACGTACCTCCTCCTCCCCTCTCCCTCCTCTTGCTACCCCCCCCCCCCCCCCCCGCACCTTACCACTCCATACAGTAAGACCCCGAGAGCCGACTCTCTAAATTGTCAAAAATTCATATAATTTTGGAGAGATCGCTAATGGTCTTTTTGTGTGGAGGCGGAGGAGAGAGAGGGGAGGGGGGTATGAAGGACTAACGTTTTCGTTATCATTTTCATTTTGATTTCGACCTCCCGCTTCTGATGATAATCACTCTATTTATCACGCGCTCTCGATGTCAAGATACTTCCGATACACCGAAATACTCTCTGTCCCAAGAATATATGGTGTGTCAAGAATATTTGGGGATGTGGTTTCGGGTTGGTAGGATTGGGGCCGGGGTGAGTAATCGTTGACTGACTTTATTGATGAGGTTGATGAGTCTATGATCCGGGTATATGAGTAGGCGAAGAGGACGGTTAAGGTAAGTCCTCTGGTTAGCGCTAAGGGAAGATGCGGGTGATGGTGTCGGCTCAAGAGGCAAAGAATAAAGGCTAAGAATATGGTGATTTTTTTTTAAGATCAAGTTACTTTTCTTTTCTTTTCTTTTTTTTTTGGATGCAAATAGTGATGAACCTCTGCATGCTGTGAGACGAGGCGTGTCACAAAAGCAATGTCGAGAGAAAGGATTTTTTTTTCATGGATAAATAGAAAATAAGTAGAAAGCATCGAAATAAAATATTTTAAAAAGTTGAGGACCTCTTGTTGTAAGTAGTAAAAAATGGCGTTCACTCTGCGTGGAGTTTCCCCATTTTCACGCATTCTCACGCTAACGAAGACTTCAACTTTGGCACAAGAACAAATTATCGTTTAAACTCGAGAAAAGGTCGTGACCTTCCACGACCCGAGGGAGAAACGAGGGACGGTGGAACTGCCCTTTTTCCTCAATGATTATGGTAATTCATTCTTGATAGGTTGGGATGGGCTGAAAGTACGAGTTCCCAAAGGAAAAAAAAGGGTGAATAGACACGCGCATTATCTGTGTTCGCATATGTTTTAATGGTCGAGATTCCGATGCGTTTATGAGTGTTGGAAGTGTGATTCATGTTAGTATTTACTTATTCATGATTTTAATTCCATTGTTATAAGCTTATGAAAGCGAACATGTAGCTTTTAGTATGTCGGCTTTGGGATGATTACCCAGGACAGGACGCTGCCCATTTTGGCCTTGTTTTGCCATCGTTATTGTTATTTACTTATTTATTTATTGTATTTATTGTATTACCTATAGATTATTCCTCAAGTACTTACTAGGCCCACTTGACTTCACTTATTTCCCCTCTTTCTCGAATTAGAGGTATATAAATTATATAGCAACGTTGATGACAAGGTAAAAAGCATACGATTATCCAGCAAGACAGCTTATTAGAAAATAGTAGTATTAGAAAGTAGACATGGTAATGGATGCCTTGAAAAATCACTAGACTCACACAGCCTTATCTGCCGTATTTTTATGTCTGCAGAGAATCAACGTTTTTCTCAATTATATATTTTACCGGGAAGAATTAAAAAAAAAAAAAAAAAAAAAAAAAAAAAAGCAGTAGCTTGTCTTTTCAGATTTCGAGAAGGAAAAACAAGAGCCGATCTTATCTGGCTGGATGGAAGCCTCGGAGGCCCGGGGCTCGGTAATATTATTGTACTGGTCTAATAGAGCTTTTGAAGTTTTAAATCCGGGGGAAATATTAATTTTTCCGAACGGGGCGGAGAAGCGGTGGCTCATTGCTCGGGCCGGCCGGAGAGGGATCAGTCTCCTCAGTTTTCCTCTTCCTCTCGCTAATTCGCTAAGCGCGCCGCGGAGATCAAACGAAGCGGGCGAACCAACAAAGATTTCGCCCCATATGTAATTGCCTTCTGTTTTCCTTATTTCCCCCTTCTGCGTTTTGGGTTTCGCGTCGTGGGCGTCGTCGTCGTCCCGTTGCTATCCGCTTTTGGCTTCCTCTTGTTCGATGTCTTGGTGTATCTTTTCTCTCTCTTTCTTTCTTTCGTTCTTTCTTTCTCTCTCTTTCTCTCTCTTTCTCTGTCTGTCTCTCTCTCTCTCTCTCATTCTCTCTCTCCTCTCTCTCTCCTCCCTCCTCCCTCCCTCTCTCATTCTCTCTCTCCTCTCTCCTCTCTCCCTCTCTCCTCTCTCCTCTCTCCTCTCTCCTCTCTCCTCTCTCCTCCCCCCTCCCTCCCTCCCTCCCTCCCTTCTCCCTCTCTTTTCTGGTCTCTTCCTCCGCCTTCCGCCCACACTATTCGCTGCTGAAACATTAGTCAGCTATGGGATTTGTAAGCACTACGGTTCAATTAGGGAGTCTGTGAGCGGGTAATGCTCCGGACACAAGAGAATTGAAAGTTTTTCTCCATCTCTTTCTACCCTCCCCCTTCCCTTCCCCTTTCCTCTCCTCCCCTCCCCTCCCCTCCCCTCCCCTCCCCTCCCTTTCCTTTCCTTCCCCTTTCCTCCCCTCTCTTACCGTCCAATCCCTTCCTATTCCCTCCCCTCCGTGTCTACCCCTCCTTTCCCCTCACCTCCCTTTCCCTTCATCCCTTTCTCTTCCTTCCTTTGCCTTTCCCTCACCTCCCTTCTTTTCCCCTTTAATTTCCTCCCCATCCTCTCTCCCCGTACCCTACACTTCCCTTCCTCCCTTCATTTTCCTTCCCATTTCTCATGCTTCTCTCTCTCTCTCTCTCTCTCTCTCTCTCTCTCTCTCTCTCTCTCTCTCTCTCTCTCTCTCTCTCTCTCTCTCTCTCTCTCTCTCTCCCCCCCTCCCT
>BOPN01000639.1:359916-379916 GCA_017312705.2 Penaeus japonicus
TCCTTCATCCTTTATTCATTTATTTATTTATTTATTTATTTTTTGTTTGTTTGTTTGTTTTCACCGTTTTGCGCCGCCGGTAGTTCAACTGCAATGCGTTTTGTTAGGTGTCACTCCATGTGTCAGTTTCCCTGTGTCAGATTCTTTTTCTTCCCCCTCTTCATTCTTTTCTTCTCCTCTTCTTTTTCTTTTTCCTCCTCCTACTCCTCGTTTTCTTAATCTTTCTTTCTCTCTCTCTCTCTTTCTCAATCTCTCTCTCTCTCTCTTTCTCTCTCTCTCTCTCTCTCTCTCTCTCTCTCTCTCTCTCTCTCTCTCTCTCTCTCTCTCTCTCTCTCTCTCTCTCTCTCTCTCTCTCTCTCTCTCTCTGCCTCTCTCTCTCTCTCTGCCTCTCTCTCTCTCTCTCTCTCTCTCTCTCTCTCTCTCTCTCTCTCTCTCTCTCTCTCTCTCTCTCTCTCTCTCTCTCTCTCTCTCTCTCTCTCTCTCTCTCTCTCTCTCTCTCTCTCTCTCTCTCTCTCTCCTTCTCTCCCTCCCTCCCTCCCTCCCTCCCTCCCTCTCTCTCTCTCTCTCTCCCTCCCTTCCTTTCTCTTCCCTCCCTTTTTCTCTCCTTAATTCCTCCCTCCCTCTCTACCTCTTCCCTCCTTCCCTTCCTCTTCTTTTCCTTCCTCTTCCCTCCGTCCTTCCCTCCCTGATTCTTCTCTCCCTCCATCCCTCCCTTCGTCCTTCCTCTTCCCTCCCTCCCTCCCTTTTTCCTCCCTCCCTCCCTTCTTCCTTCTTCTTCCCTCCCTTCCTTCCTTCATATTCCCTCTCTCCCTTCCTTCCTTCCTCTTCATTCCCTCCCTTCCTCTTCCTTCCCTCCCTTCATCTTCCATCCCTCCCTTCTTTCCTCCCTCCCTCCCTCCCTCTCTCCCTCCCTCCCTCCCTCCTTCTATCCCTCCCTCCTTCTATCCCTACTTCGTCTCTCCCTCCCTCCCTCCCTCCCTCCCTTCCTCCCTCTCCTGCAAAGCTTTTATGTTTGAGGGCGTTTGTAAGTAGTTTCGGATGAGGGCGAACAGCAAATAACAAATGGGAGAATTTAACGAAGCGGTTACTTCTTCACTCTTTGCTTTTTCTTTCTTTCTTTCTTTCTTTCTCTCTAGCTCTCGCTGTTCCCTTTTTTCTTATTTTCCTCATTTTCTTGTTCTTGTACTGCTTTTTTAATTTCCATCGGCATTAGCTTCTCTTCCTCATCATCACCATCATTATTATCATCACCACTATCATCATTATCATCACCATCATTATCATCATCACAATCATTACCATCATCACCACCATCATCATCACCACCACAACCATCACCATCTTTATCATTATCACAACCATCACCATCATTATCATAATCATTATCATCATCACCATCATCATCATCATCATCATCATCATCATCATCATCTTCCTCTTCCCAATTCTTTTCCTCCTCCCCCGCCTCTTCTATCCCTTTTTCCTCCTCCTCCTCTTCCTTTTTAATTATTTTTTATTTTCCTTTTTTTTAAGAGAGAGAGCCAGGTCGCGGAATCTTGTTTGGTTTATTATCCGAAGCAAGGCTGGTCTTGGCAACACTTTCCATAAAATTCGGGTATAATGGGAATTTGCCTTCAAGCAGAGAGAGTGGCTTTGCTTATCCCCCTCTCTTTCCCCTTCCCCTCTGCCTCCTCTTCTTTGCCCTCTTCTCCTCCTCTTCTTCCTCCTCCTCTTCGTCGTCGTTGTCTTTCCCCTCGCCCCTTCTCTTCTTATTTACCCCTTCTCTTCCCTCTCGCCCCTTCTTTCCTCCATCTCCTTTCTTCTCTTTCCCTTTCCCATTTCTCATTTTCCCTTTCTCCTCTCCCTTCTCTCCTCTCTCCTCTTCCTTTTCTTTTTTTCCCTCCTTAGCCTTTCCCCTCCCCCTTTCCCCCCTCTTTACCCTTCTTCCTGCTTTTATTATCTGTCTTTCCTTGACTTCCTCCCATCACTCCCTCCCCATCCTTCTCCCTCCCCCTCTCCCTCCCGCTCTCCCTCTTCCTCCCCATCTCCCTCTTCCTACCCCTCTCCCTCTTCTTCCCCCTCCCCCTCTTCCTCCCCCTCTCCTTCCCTCGCTGTAGCCAGTCTTTCTCTGCCATTCACAGTGTCTTATCCGTATGTGTATGTTTAGGGTGTCCCGCACGCTCGGTCTTTTGCTTTCTCTTTCTTTTTTCTGTTTTTATTTTTCTCTTCGTCAGTCTTTCAATTTTTTCGTTATTTTACGTCTTGCTCTTCATCCATTTTTGTTTCTCTTCCTCCCTCCCTCCCTCTCCCGCTCTCCCTCTCTCTCTCTCTCTCTCTTTCTCTCTCTCTCTCTCTCTCTCTCTCTCTCACCCACTCACCCACTCACCCACCCACTCGCTCGCTCACTCTCTTCCTCCCCTCACCTCCATCGCAGTAGCGTTACGTGCACACATAATATCGCGGTGTTATAATCCAAACATTGTTCAGCGTTTTTTACATGTTTGTCCATGAATTTCCGTCGCAGGTATTAAAAATGGGCTTCATATTTCTAGAGTTATGTGAGTACGCGTATGTATTACCTTCGTTCTCTTTCTCTCTCACTCTTTCTCTCTCTCTTTCTCGCTCTCTATTTCCCTCTAGATATTTCTTTCATTCTCTCTCTCTCTCTCTCTCTCTCTCTCTCTCTCTCTCTCTCTCTCTCTCTCTCTCTCTCTCTCTCTCTCTCTCTCTCTCTCTCTCTCTCTCTCTCTCTCTCTCTCTTTCTCTCTTGTCTGTGTGTTGAGGGGTGGGTGGTATGGGGGCGGGGGGAGGGTGTTTAAGATCTGATATCGTTTGTCCTTAGATAAAGATATGAAGAATGAGACTCCACATCCCCGGATTTGTTTTAGTTGGATTGCACTCCGGCTAGAGGGATGCAATTCCAGCCAGGGTGTGTGTAGTGTGGGTGTAGTTTATAGTGTTGTGGGGGTATTGTGTGCTCGTCGGTTGGGGAAATTTAAGTTTATTGTTGTTGTTTTTTCTCTCGTTTTATTGGTTTTTATATTTGATGAGTTGCGTATGTAGTTATGTACTTACTGATTTAGATGTGCACGTATGATTTATGATATTGTTCATGTGCATAAGGAAATGCGTTTGTCTAATGGTGTATATTTATAAGGAAATGCGTTTGTCTAATGGTGTATATTTGTTTATTCTCCGGTATATAAGTCTCAAAATAAACTCCCGGCGCGATATCATGGGCGATTGATAATGAAATCATCACTTGACTTCCGAATTTTAATTTTCCCAGAAAGCTGAAATACCAATTAGTTATCCATCGCCCCCTTTCATTTGAAAAAGATAATAAAAATGATTAAAAAAAAAAAGAAAACAGCAGCATCCAATTAATGCCTGTCTGTATTATTTGAAGCCGGTTGAGCTAGCTAATTCATTCGACAAACAATTAAAACCTTATATGAAACATTCTTCTTGCCTGTAAATGCATTTTTTCCGCTCGCGGCATCCCGCCGGTCCGCCCGCGCGCTGGGGAAGAGAATGGTATGCGGGTGTATGGGTGGGTGAGCGTATGAACGGATGAGCGGATGAGCGGACGGGCAAGGGGTGTGTAGATAGGCGCGAGATCGAACTACCGTATGGGCGGATAAGTCTGCGGGCGTATAGACGAGTGACTGGACGGGCGAACGAGATAAGTCTCTAGGCGGGCGGACGAGCGTATGGGCGTACAGAGTGTGTGGGCGTAGAGATAAGTCTCTAGGCGGGCGGACGAGCGTATGGGCGTACAGAGTGTGTGGGCGTAGAGATAAGTCTCTAGGCGGGAGTATAGACAAGCTACCGAATGGGCGGGGATAAGTGTATAGACAAGCTTGTGGACTGCTGATGGGCGGATCAGTTCATGAATCGCCGGGAATCGGATATAAATTGGTGAATGTAGGGGATCATTAAAAGATTAGACAAGAATATTAAGAAAAGATTAGACAAAATTAAGAATAAGACGTAGATGGTTGTGAGGAAAGAGACAGTGTGACAGTATATAGAGAGAAAAAGACAACTTGATAAATTCATTGAAAATGGGGAGAAAAAAGAGGAGGGTTTAGGTAAGAAAAGAAGGGGGAAACTTTATGGGGATTGAGGGGAGGAAAACATTCACGAAAGAATAATAATTTAGAAGGAAATTAAAGGAAATAGTTAGTGAAGGCGGTAAAAAGGGTAACGACTTTTCGGTAGTGAAATAAAGAAAAGGGGAAAAAAGAACTAATTTAGAAAGAGGACAAGAAAGGATTTTAGTGGCAAGGAAGGAAGACATTAAGGAAGATGTAAAAGATGCCGAGAAAAGAGAGAGAGAGAGAGAGAGAGAGAGAGAGAGAGAGAGAGAGAGAGAGAGAGAGAGAGAGAGAGAGAGAGAGAGAGAGAGAGAGAGAGAGAGAGAGAGAGAGAGAGAGAGAGAGAGAGAGAGAGAGAGAGAGAGAGAGAGAGAGAGAGAGAGAGAGAGAGAGAAGGAAAATGGATAGGGGATAAGAAGTCGAATGGGAGGCTTAACTAATGGAATTAAAAAGAAAAAAAAAGCATAGCATGAAATCGAATAAGACATAAGGGATAAATGGATATCATTCTTGCTTTTTCACAAATTAAGTGTTTGTAAGATTTATTATGATTCAATTCTTCGTCTGATTCATATACTGTATAAACACATAAACACGCATTTTATTCCATTTTCATGAAGTTTTTATCTACTGAGTTTTTGTGTACGTAATATTGAGCTTTTATCAGTCCAGTCTCCTATCCACTCCAGGAGAAAGAAAAGAAAAAAAATCTTTCAATAAAATGAAGTGAAATGTAAGTCTTGTTCCTCCTCTCCTGCGAGGCAATTTCTCCTCCCGTGAGAGGAACTTTGCTTTTTTACTCTTTTTTCCCTCTTCTTGTTACTCTCCCAGGTCATTTCGCTTCTTTGGGGAATTCTTTTTTTCATCTCTCTCTCTTTCTCTTTCTCTTTCTCGTGTTTCTTTCTTCTTCTCTTTATCCACGCGACTTTCCTCTCTTCCTCCTTCCTTCTGTCGGAATTTGAAGAGACGCATTCTTTGACTGTAATTAGTTAGGCTATCGCGTCATTATCTTACTAATGAGACACCTTTGATTGTTAGGTAAATAAGACGGTAACAGGATTATCTGGCGAGTACCCCCCCCCCCTCCCATCCACACTCCCCTCCTCTTCTCCGCCATCTCGGCTTCTTATTCTTCCTCCTCTTTTCCTCGTGATTCTCCTCCTCGTCTTCCTCATGACTCTTCTTCCTCCTCCTTCTCGTTTTACTCCCCACCTCCTCCCTTTCCTTGTCCTTCTCTTCCTCCTCCTATTCCTTCTCCTTCTCCTTTTCTTCTTCCTTCCCCTCCGCCCTCTCCTCCTCCTCTTTCTCTTCCTCCTCCTCCTCCACCTCTTTCTCCTCCTCCTCCACCTCTTTCTCCTTCTCCTCCACCTCTTTCTCCTCCTCCTCCACCTCATCTTCCTCTTCCTCTTCCTCCTCCTCCTCCTCCTCCTCCTCCTCCTCCTCCTCCTCCTCCTCCTCCTCCTCCTCCTCCTCCTCCTCCTTCTCCTCCTTCTCCTCCTCCACCCTTCCTCTTCCTTCCTTCCTTATGTCAGAAGACGCCACTATTTTATGCAATTATTTGTTCCAATATATCTATGTATTTGATTAATAGACTTTTCCAATCATGTGCAAATCGAGTCTCCTTTCACTCCTCCATCTTTCATTCCCCGATTGATATAACCAGCCATCAGTATTAATCCTTTATTCATTTCATTTGATAGGATCATACATATATTAACTCCAACCACATTATGTTACGATTCATTCAACCTTCCCTGCAACCATCCATCATTCATTCACATTTATTTAATCGATTCTCCATGTCGTCGTTACTCACTCCTCCATGATTTTCATTCATTAATTGATGTTTGTTTACATTCCAGGCGAAGAGACGTGTCGTGGCTCGAGGACAAGACGCAGTGAGTATCTGCCGGGATCCCTTGAGTCTCCCCCCTCCGTTTTCTTTCATTCTTCCCGTTTTCTTTCGTTTTTTCCCCGTTTTCTTTCACTCATCTCTATCAGTTCGTTGGTTCTGGGAGTTGCTTTTATAACTTTATAAAGCAAATTATTGTAATTGTGATAGGAAGGACAATAAGAATGTTGGTGATAAGTATTATAATGATATCAAGGAACTATGTATGATAATATTAATGATTAAAACAATCAGTATAAACAAGGGAAGATGGGGAAAATTATATTATTGCAGTGGTAATATCTTACGCTGAGTATTTGTCCACGGTTTACGAATATACATTGCATACGATATACACAGCCTGTACTCGTACTGTAGTTAACATAATAATAGATGAATATCAATCATGTATGTAGTTTGTTGAGATATGGTGTGTAAGTATGTGTATATATATACACACACACACACACACACACACACACACACACACACACACACACACACACACACATATATATATATGTATGTATATATATATATATATATATATATATATATATATATATGTATATGTATGTATATATATATATATGTATATATATATATATATATATATATATATATATATATATATATATATATATATAAATGTATGTATATATATATATGTATATATATATATATATATATATATATATATATATATATATATATATATATATATATATATATATACATATATATATATACATACATTTATATATATATTATATATATATATATGTGTGTGTATTTGTATATATATATATATATATATATATATATATATATGTAGACGGCGTAAAGATGAAGACAAACAATCCCTTCCCCCAGAAGAAACAACGCGTTGATGCGACATAATTTACTAATTAGTTCCATTGATTAGACGCGGTGACGTCACCAATTACTCGGGAAATGAGGCTGGAAATCATGTTAACCCTCTTTCAGTCAGGGGGGGATGTGGGGGGGAGGAGGAAGAGGAGTAGGAGGGGGGGGGGGAATGGGGAGAGTGAGAAAGTGAATAAAATTCTAAAGGGATGATGAGAAATAGAGATGAAGAAAAAAAAGCTAGATGAAATACATTAAAGATATAGAATAATTAATATAAACGATGTTAAATGGAAAAAAGAGACTGAAAATATTTAATTGAATTCATTTATTTTTATAAGCATTATCATTAATAATTACTCTTTCAATTAACAATAAGAAATTGTGAGGTAAACATCTTCAAAGAAAAATGAATCCTGAATATATTAAAGGAGAAAAGTGGCAAAAACACAGATGCAATTGCAACACGTAATACGGAATCGAAATGCAGCGCGAGTTGTGTTGCCCGCTTGCTCGCTCCATGACACAGAACGTAATACGGTCGCATATTGCTGTAATGCAGTAACCCTTACCATGGGAACAGTTTAGGCGAGAACAGCAGAATAAAGATAATTCCTTACAGTAGAACAGGACAAAGCGAAGTAGAAGAAGCAGGAAATAAAAATCCAACCGGGAATACGACGGAGTCCAGGACAAAAAGGAAAAGAATTGGAAAAGGAAGACAGAAAGAGGGAGAGAGAGAAAAAAAATGGCGAGACAGGCGGAAGCGCATAAGCCGGGGATTAGACTGGCACATGTGCCCTTGTTGCTCCCAGGAGGTGATACGGTCTTGTCCGACTCTATTTTGCTTCTTTTCTCTTCTTCTTGTTATTCATTCGTTTATTTATTTGTTTTGATTCTTTCTTTTAGGATTTTTTTTCATCTCTCTTATCATCTCTTCATTTTTTCTTCTTTTCTATCTTACTCTCTCACCTCCTGCTCTCCGGTCTGATCCTCTCCGTCCTCTTCCTCCTCTTTTTCTTCGCGTTCATTAGCTCTTTATCGAATTTCTTCTTTCCATGCCTTCGTATCACTACCGGCATCATCACCGCCGCCGCCGTCATCATCGTTAACATACGTAGCAGCTTCAAAGAGTGATTTCCGTTTTGCTCCTCTTACTCGTTCTCATCCTCCTCTTTCTCTTCCTCCTCTTTCTCTTCCTCGTTCTCTTCCTCCTCTTTCTCCTTGTCCTTTTCCTCTTTTTCTTTCTTCCTCTTACTCGTGCTCTTCCTGACCCTCGTCCTTGTCCTCTTTTTCTTTCTTCCTCTTACTCGTTTTCTTCCTCCTCTTTCTCCTCTTTCTCTTCCTCGCCCTCGTCCTTGTCCTCTTTTTCTTTCTTCCTCGTCTTCTTTCTCTTCCTTCATTTCCTCTCCTCTACTTGATTATCCTCTTCTGACTTGTTTTCTTCTTTTTCTTTTCACGCTTCCTCCACTTTATCCTCTTCTGCCTCCCACGCTTTCACGCTTTCCGGCTCATTCTCCTCTTCCTTCTTTCTCTCTTCCTCTTCATTATCTTTCTCCTCTACCTCCGCATTCTCTTACTCCTTCTCCTTGTTTTCTTTCACCTTTTCCTCCTCCTCCCCCTCCTCCTCGTCCTTCTCCTCCTCCGGCTCCTTCTCCTCTTCCTCTCTTCCTCCCTTCCTCCTCCTCCTCCTCTCCCCCTCCTCCTCCTCCTCCTCCTCCTCCTCCTCCTCCTCCTCCCCCCCTCCTCTCTCTCCCTTCTCCTCCTCCTCCTCCCCCTGCTCTTCCTCCACCTCATTCTTCTCCTCCACCCACCCCCCATATTATCCTCCCCAAAACCCTCATGGCCGTAGAGCCAACTCCTCAGTCATCAGGATTTTCTGATGGTGACGCCCCTCACCCACGCCATTGAAGCCTTCTTCCTCTCCCTCTCCCTCTCCTCCTTCTCCCCCTCTTTCTCCATCTCCATCTCCCTCTCCTTCTCCCCCTCTTTCTCCATCTCAGTCTCCCTCTCTCCCTCTTCCTCTTATTCTTCCTTTCTGATTTTTTTCTGAAATCCTCTAATCTCGTTCCACATTCTTCATCGTCAGATTCTGCTTCCGGTGCCCGATGGTACTAGTACCTTAACATCTCATTAGGTATTCTAGATCTCTATGGTTCATGCCCTCTCCTGGGACGCATCTCCTTATAATCTTACAAACAGACAGATAGACATATATATATTTTTTTATTAATTATCATTCTCCTTTCCCTCACTTTCCCTCACTCTGGTTAGCTATATATCTCTTCCTCATCTATCCCCTCTCCCCTCTTCGTCCCTCCATCTTCCTCTCACTCTCCCTCATCTATATATTTTTTTTATTAATGATTATCCTTTTCCTTTTCCTCACTCTGGCTAGCTATATATATTTCTTCCTCATGTATCCCCTCTCCCCTCTTCGTCCCTCCATCTTCCTCTCACTCTCCCTCATCTCAAGCACGTACTCATACACGCAGCACACTTCCCGACGTTGCTCACCACGAAAGAGAGAAAAAAAGAAAGAAAGAAAAACAGGCTTCTTTCAAGTAAAACGTATCTCCCTCATTCGTAATGCAGTATTTGTACACGAATTTCTTGGAGTGATATTAAGAGCGAGGGTTCATTTTTCATCCGTATCTTGGTATGTTTGAGCATATGTTATGTATATATTTTTGTGTGTGGGTTGCTTTCTCTCTCTTTTTTTTTTTTTTCTTTTTTTTAGGGGGGGGGGGCATATTTTATTCACAGATAGTTGCATGCGGAGCTCGGTATGTTTGCGGGTGTGTAATATTTTTGTTTTTATTTTATTTTATTTCATTTTTTATTTCTTGTACTGTTTTTATTCGCAAATACTTTTGGGAATAGAAAATGTAAATCTCAGTGTTTTGTCTTGGCGTAGGAGTTTCGTCGGGGGGCTGTTGCAGTGTGCTGGAAGGGGTCCTTGTAGGATTTAGGGGGAGGGAGTGTGGCAAGGAGTGTTGTGAAAAGGATTGTGAATTGGGTGCACTGGGATTTGGTAGAGTGTAGCGAGGAACAGTGAGGGAGAGAGAGAGAGAGAGAGAGAGAGAGAGAGAGAGAGAGAGAGAGAGAGAGAGAGAGAGAGAGAGAGAGAGAGAGAGAGAGAGAGAGAGAGAGAGAGAGAGAGAGAGAGAGAGAGGGAGAGGGAGGAGAAGGGGGAGAGAGAGAGAGAGAGAGAGAGAGAGAGAGAGAGAGAGAGAGAGAGAGAGAGAGAGAGAGAGAGAGAGAGAGAGAGAGAGAGAGAGAGAGAGAGAGAGAGAGAGAGAGAGAGAGAGAGAGAGAGAGAGAGAGAGAGAGAGAGAGAGAGAAGAGAGAGAGAGAGAAGAAGAAGAGAGAGAAGAGAGAGAGAGAGAGAGAGAGAGAGAGAGAGAGAGAGAGAGAGAGAGAGAGAGAGAGAGAGAAGAGAGAGAGAGAGAGAGAGAGAGAGAGAGAGAGAGAGAGAGAGAGAGAGAGAGAGAGAGAGAGAGAGAGAGAGAGAGAAGATAGAGGGAGAGTAAGAGAAAGAGAGAGAAGAGAGAGGGCGAGAAAGAGAGAGAGAGAGAGAGAGAGGATAGAGGGAGAGAAAGAGAAAGAGAGAGAAGAGAAAAATAAAAAGATAGAGAGAAAGCATGAGACAGTGCAAGGGATACAGAGAGCTGCAAGAGCCTAACCCGCCAGCCAAATAGAGCTATCTATCTGATGCCCAGATGAGATTGCAGCCTCTGGAAATAATGAATGAATTATCTCGGCTGATGAATGGTGAATGGTGTGTATATATATAATTAATAGAAGAAGACTGAAGTATGTTATTTAGCCAATATTTGAAGAGTAACTGCCAGAGGGTCGGAAAAAATTAGCTATCGGACCTAATGCCATTGAGATTCTGTTTGTCGGAAATGCATGATGAATAATGAAAGTGTAATGATTTACTCTTCGCGTTGGTAATGCTGATCGCCAGGCAATAATGGTTATGATTGATTAGGATTATCATTGAATGAGTAATGTAATGGTAACGGTGAATATTATGGCAGTGAAAATTATTGTATTGATAATAGTCTGTACATGTTTGTATAACATGTATGTATACATGTATGTATACATATATGTATAACATTGACAAGACAGGTAGGTATTAAAATGTAATGTTAGGCCTAAACTGATGGTTATTATGATGAAAACATTAATATGAAATTGATATTGATATTAAGATCAATAAGATAATGTTATGAAAAAGAAGAAGAAAAAAACTGATGACAGCTACAGATGTAAGAATAGAACTATGATGATAATGGAAATGCTGCTGCTGATAGTGATACTTTTACTACTACTACGACTACTACTACGAATGATAATGATAATAGTCAACAACAATAATGCTATGGTCAATAACGTAAATAATAATTAATGAATGAATGATGAGTTTTGATTATGATAATATCATTAATAATAATGGTATTACAATTGATAACAATGCTACTAAAAAGATGACAACACGCACGAAAATACGATGATGACAGCAACCTTAAACGGTAACAACGATTATAAAAACGATGTTATTGATAACTACCGAGACAAGATAATCGCCGATGAAGAATTGCCAGGCTGGAAAGATGCAACAGACGAATCCAAGAGACAAAAGATAGATAAAGAAATAAAGAAAGAAAGGGTAATGAATAAAGAAAAGGTAAAAATAGACAGCAGCCTGGGTTACCGAGAGGGTGACGAAGCAAGCATTAAGAGGGAGAGGAAGAGGGAGAGAGAGAAGCAGAAAGGGCGAAGGTAGAGTGTCGGCGCGCGTTGTTAGGTAGCGAATGAATGATGGAGGAAGAGTGATGGAGGGTGGATGGCAAAGCTGATGGGAGTTGAAAGAGTCTCATGAGGGAAGTCGGTGAGGTTGATGGGAGTTCGAGGTAATATAGAGAAGGGGAGTCGTGAGGGCGATGGCGCTGAGGTGGCTTGACGAGGGAAGCTGGAAGGCTGATGGAGGGAGGGATGAGGGAACCTATATTGATGGATGAGGGAACCTATAAGGCTGATGGAGGTGAGGAATTATGATGAGGGAACCTATAAGGCTGATGGAGGAGAGGAATTATGATGAGGGAACCTATAAGGCTGATGGAAGTGAGGAATTATGATGAGGGAACCTATAACTATAAGGCTGATGGAGGGAAGATAGCATTATGATAAAAGTAGTGTACGGAGGGCAAAGTGGGGCTTGCATAATGGTTGAGCCTACAAGGGTGACGGACAAACGGCCAGAGCTGAATACGCAGACACATCATAAACAACACTAGCCCAAGCAACGCGGGGTGGGGTGGGGGGGGGAGCTGAAGGTTGAAAGTGGAATTATAGGCAGAGGTGGAGAACAAGAAGAAGATGAAGAAAAGAAAGGAAGAAGAAGAAGAAAAAGAAAAAGAAAGAGAAGAAGAAGAAGAAGAAGAAGAAGAAGAAGAAGAAGAAGAAGAAGAAGAAGAAGAAGAAGAAGAAGAAGAAGAAGAAGGAGGAGGAGAAGTGGAAGAAAGTAAAAGAAACGAGAAGGGAAGAGATGGGGGAAGGAAAAGCAAGAGAAGAGAGGGAAGGTGGAGTTAGAGGAATTGGAGGAGGAAAATGAATTTCAAGAGAAGGGGCAGGAGATCGTGGAGGAGGAAGAGAAGGGAGAGCAGGAGCAGGCAGCAGGAGCAGCAGGAGCAGCAGCAGCAGCCACAGATATGGCCACAATCTCTCTCTCTCCTTTATTGAAATTCCTGGGCCGCCCCAGAGCGGGTCTGATTTTAAACGGATTTTCCCCTAAATCATGACAAGAATGATGATTAATATAACAGCACCGTCTAGAAGGGGAGGGGAAGGGGAGAGGGTGGAAGCAGGACGGAAGAGGGGAGGGGATGGAGGGGGGGTGGAAAAGGGAAGGGAGGGGAGAGGTTGGAGGCGGGACGGAAGAGGGGAGGGGAAGAGGGGGTGGGGAAGGGGGAAAGGGTACAGGGAGGGGTAGGGGTAGGGGAAAGAAAGGGGAGGGGGTGGAAGGGGGTCCGAATGGGAAGGGAAGGAGAGAGGGTGGAGGGGGACCTTACGGAAAAGAGAAGAGGAGAGGGTAGAGGAGGGAATGGGAGGGAGGGGGGGAGTAGAGACGGGGGCGGGAAGGGGTAGATGGTGGCGTGGGTTACTTGGCTGTCCGAGAGTGGAGGCATTTACGGGCGTCATGAGGATAATGGTGACAGTTGGTGTTGTGTGCATGGGAGCGGTGGTGGGGGGGGGGGCGTTGCAGGAATGTGCGGGTTTGATGATGTGTGCCTGTATGTATGTGCTTATCTATAGGTGAATTTATTACTGTTTTGCATATATTGTATATGTGTGCGTGTCCCCCAGGGTATACATGTAAGTGCCGAGTAGTGTTACTTATGTATATTTTTGTGTGTACTTATTTATGTGGGTGTAAGAGAACGCAGTGTGGTATAACTACTACCTATGTGTTTATGTATTTAATGTTTTACGAACAGCATCCATACTAAAGATAAAAAGTATTTCACATTACACGAACATGATATCTGAATATTACTCTTCCTACATTTTTTGAGATGAAATAACCGGTCAAAAATACCGTTGCGTGTATCCCATTACGCACAGTTTTAAATACATTTTTTTTCTCTAGGATTTTTTTTTTTTCTTTTCTCTTTTCATTCTTAAAAAAAGCCAGGACATGATGACTTGCTTTTTTACAGATTCTCTTTTTCCCAAGTTAAAAACAGGATCTGAATGCCGTTTGCTCTGTTGGTTTTATTTCAAATTCCGTTTCGCCTGTTTAGCTTCTTAGTGTTATTATTTTGTTATTATTTTTCTTGCTGTTGTTATTTGTTATTCCCATTGTTTTTTTTTGTTGTTGTTGTCTTTCCCTTTTGTTTTCTGTCGAACGTTCGCATCATCCTCTTCTCTCTCTCTCTTTGTTTCTTTGTTTCGATTTTTTTTTTTTTATTCTTTGTTCTTATTCATTCCCCGCCGTTTTTTCTTCTCATTATCCTCATGGCAATTATCAACAGTTTGTCATTATTAGTATTATCATTTTAGTAGTATTATTACTAAAGTAGTTGAAGTAATTTTGGTAGTAACAGTTGTAGTAGTATTAGAAGTAGTTGTAGTAGTTGTAGTTGTAGCATAGGTAGGTGTAGTAGTTTTGATAGTAGCAGCAACAGTATATTTTTCGTTAAAAACAAACACGAACAATATATCTAATAATTCAATACCGTATCATCTTTTACACCTTCAAATCTATGTTAAATTGTCCATATATTAACAATATTCTTTCCCTTTCCAACGCGCATTTATTTAAAGCCGAAACAAAACCACAAGGTCAAGAGGGGAAGGGTAAGTACTTTTGTTTCCGAAACGTAGTGGTCATATCCCTAAAATTTTCGGTTAGATATAGTTAATGAATGAAAAAAAGAAATACGTTGTACACACGCTGTACATACAAAACACATTAATACCGGACACACAAACAAAGTAAGGCCGGTCGCGCACGCTGTACAGACAAACAAACAAACGAAGTAATGCTGGACACACGCTGTACAGACAGACAAACAAACCAACGAAGTAATGCTGGACACACGCTGTACATTAGGCCGTAGCACGAAATGGCTTGATTTGACCGGCAGAGTCGTCCAGGCAGCGCGAGTTGAGTAATGGCGCGACGCGTTTGATTACATTGGGATGTGGTGGGGTTGAGGGGGTGGAAGGAGGAGGGAGGAGGAGGAGAATAGGAGGAGGAGGAGGAGGAGGAGAAGAAGAGTAATAACAGATAAAGAAAGGGAAGGTGTAAGATAGGAACCGAAACGGAGGGAGAGAGAAGGGGGAGAAGGAAATAGGAAAAGGGGAAGGAGAAGATGAAGGCATGAAGAAAGAAGTGAAAATTAGGAAGAGGTAATGAAGCGAGAAAGGAAAAAGAAAGAAATATGTCAGATAACGCATACTTCTTACTCATATCATGGACACAGGGAGTTACACTATTCTTTAACCGCTGTCATTTGGATTTCCATTGGCCATATGCATTTAAAAGTTATCAGCTGTGTGTGGGATCGAGGGCGTGTGTACGGGGCTTGTTAATGCATGACTTTTTTTCTTTTTTTTCTTTTTTTTCTTTTTTTTTAGCCGCAGTTTAGCCATAATGGATGGGAAATACTGTTGCGGAAACGACGTGAAGGGAAAAATGAGGCTAATTTAACTCGCTAGACATTGCAATGCTTGTTTTACTTCAAAATTTACATTGAAAGAGTAATGAGAGAACATTTTTTTTTTTTCAATTCTCTCCGGGAAAGAAACTAGCGCAGTTAGTTTTTTTTGTGTGTAGGGGGGGGTGGGGGGGGGGGGGGGAGTTGAATCATTGAAATGGAATTAAAACCGACACGGCTGTGGGAATATATAACTCCGGCTACCCAAGTTTTATGACTCCGAACAAACTGCGCAGTTAATGTACGACTGAATTATTCATCTTCTCCGGCTTTTTCTCTGACGAATTCTCTCTCCCTCTTTGCTCTGCTGTTATTTTTGGGTCTTTCTCTCTCTCTCTCTCTATCTATCTCTCTCTCTCTCTCTCTCTCTCTCTCTCTCTCTCTCTCTCTCTCTCTCTCTCTCTCTCTCTCTCTCTCTCTCTCTCTCTCTCTCTCTCTCTCTCTCTCTCTCTCTCTCTCTCTCTCTCTCTCTCTCTCTCTCTCTCTCTCTCTCTCTCTCTCTCTCTCTCTCGCTCTCGCTCTCGCTCTCGCGCTCTCGCTCTCGCTCTCTGTATATATATATATTTTTTTTTATCTCTCTCTTTCTGTCTCTCTCTCCATCTATCTACCTTCCTCCCTCGTTTCCTCCTGTTCTCCTTCCCTCCTTCCCTCCTTCCCTCCTTCCCTCCTTCCCTCCTTCCCTCCTGTTCTCCTTCCCTTCTTCCCTCCTTCCCTCCTCTCTCTCCATGTTCTCTTCTCTTTCATTCTTTCTTTTGTATCGTCTGTGCCTTTGTCTTTCCGTCTTTGAATCGTTTTTTTTTTTTTTTTTTTTTATCTAAATCGTTTAAGCATAAGTCACTCAGCATATATATATATATATATATATATATATATATATATATATATATATATATATATATATATATATATATATATATATATATGGGCATTTTATTTCAAAACAAATTGTTGAACTTACCGGAAATTAAGATTGCATTTTACCCTTGCATGTTTAAAGGGCGTAAGTATTTTTTAACGAGAATTAATCACGCAAATGTAAAGTTTGGGTTTTCGGAAAAGTAAAGTAAAGAATTTAAAAAGTTTAGCTAGATATATCTGTTTGACTTTAGGGTTCCTCCTCTCCCTTAGACATATATATGTGTTTGAATTTAGTGCCCCTCCTACCCCTTAGATCTATTTGTTTGACTTTAGATTCCCTCTTTCCCCCCTAGATACTTTGGGGGTACCCTTTACCCCTTAGATGTATGTGTACGTTTGACTTTAGGATGTCCCCAGCGCTTTAGATATTTGTTCGCGCTGGAGATGCCCCCTTCCCCTTAGAGATGTATTTGCTTAATTTTAGTGTGCCCCCTTTCCTTCACATGTGGTTGTTTGGTGGTAGTTTGCCCCCCTACCTCTTAGATTATGGGTTTTTCGAAGTAATATTTAAAGGAAAACACTTAAATCACAGTCATAATTAGAATCTCTCTCTCTTTCTCTCCCTTCCCCTCCTTTATCCCCCTCCCCCCTCCCCTCCTCCTTTATCCCCCTCCCCCCCACACACACACACACACACACACACACACACACACACACACACGCACACGCACACACACCATCAGTCACACGACCACGTACAGGAATAGCATAATTGATGATAATGATACCAAAGAGCAAATGTTACACTAATACCACACAAAGGAGAAACGATCATAGCAATAGAAATAAATGAAACAACATTAGGGAAAAGATTAGAAGCTTAAGTTTTGAGATATAGCGAAGCATCAGCCTGCACCGCGCCAGATCCCCTGCAGATCATACCCGGAATCTTTTATCTTCCCCGGAATTAAAACATTAAAGAAATGAACATCAGAGGAACGCAATTCCTTCACGAGAATTAGCAATAACTGCGAGGATGAATATTTCATGCGTCTTTCTCTTTTTTTTTTTTTTTTTTTTCCTTTCGCTATTTTTTTTTTTTTTTCCTTCTCGTCTGTCTCAACCCGTTTGTTTCGCTTTTCCCTCCCTTGGTTTCTCCTTGTCTTTGATTTTATTTCTCTCTCTCCCTCCTTCCTTGTGATATTTTCCTTGTTCTTCTTTCTTGTCTCCTTCCTTCTCTTTCTTCTTACCTACCTACTTTTTTCTGACTTGCTTCGTACTCATGTCTCTTTCCTCCTATTCCCTCTCCTCCCGTTTTCCTCACCTTTCCACCCCCCCTCCCTCCCCCACACCCATTGCCCCAATCCAATCGCAATTACGTAGGCCAATCCTATCTTTATTCTCACTCGACATAATACTAGATCACCCCAACGAGCTACTCCGTCACGACCGTTCATGACCTCCCGTGACCTCACTTGCCGTCCCGTCTCTCTTTTGACATTTCGGGATCTTCGGCTTGTTGTCCCGAAATGCCCACGAGGCGGATGGGAATTTAAATCGGTGGACGAGAAATGAGGAACCTCGGTGGCTCCCGATATTCCGTTGCCGCGGCGATAGTGGTCGGAAGTGGGCGATTCCGGCGTGTATGGCTTGACCGGGGGAGTGGGGGGGGGGGCTTGGCGTGATCTGGTGGCTTAGGGGAGGGTTCATTTCTTTCTCTTTTTTTTTTTTTAATTTGTAGTGCTGTATCACCATTGCTTTAGTTTGTATTAGAGGTATTATGAGTAATATTTCTGATAGTTTTAATGTTGTAGTTGATGTTATATCTGAAAGCTGTTATTAGGGCTTGAAGTTGTAGTGTAGATAGTAGTATTATTTTATGCGTTTTTCGAAAGTGCGTGAGTAAAATGCTGCTGATGTTATTGCTATTTGTTATATTTCTATTGATATTATTATTCTTGTTGTATTTGACAATAGTGGCACTAGTTGAAATATATTTGATATCATAGTTATTATTTTATAACTGTAGTTTGAATTCTCAAAAACAAATAAACGTGATAGAGGCTGTCTAGCCATGTGTTTGTCTGCGTATATTCTGAATTGCATATGTGCGTGTTTACATGCATGTGTGTTTCCCGCGCGTGTTTCACCACGCATACGTACACGAAAAGTTCACATGTACGATGCAACCAAAGCAGTATTATTTACAATCGGCTGCAGCAACATCCGGGAAACACGCAAGTGGTTGCAAAATGATTCGCAGGATTTTTTTTCGAAGGCCATTGCCATAGTTCGTGTCCATCATTGATCTATGGCTGTTGATGAATGCAATATGCACGATGTGTGTCGCTGGGTTATGTTCATAAACCTGGAAGAAAGGCCTGTCAGCCCCAAGTGGCACTGATATCTGGCACTGGCCCCTGTCGCGGAGCCGAACAGCAAGGGGGTTGAAGCTTTAATTCTTTTAGTTTAACGGGTGCATTGATTAGGGGAGCGCGTTAGGATTTACGCAGAATTGGGAGAACTATTTGTTATGTAAAAAAAATTGTGCTAAGAAAAGAAAAAAATGTGTTATGTGCATCACTTCGTAATGTTTTGTTTTTGTTGGTTCGCATTTTCACGTTTTTTAATTTTTTTTTTATTTTTTTTATATAGGCTTAAACTTCACACGAAGTTGAGCATCCTTTTGGAGAGGAAGTTAGACGTGTTGCAAACGTGATAGCACAGCATTACATAGTCGATTGTGCTGAGCGTAGGAAGAGAATTGAAAAGAAAATCAAAACGTAATATGTATTATGAGCAAGAATACCTAGGAACGGCATTATCATTATTATTATCATTGTCATCATTATCACCATCATTATTATCATCATCATTATTATTATTTGTTTTATAATTTTTTACTGTCCCGATAGCATATTCTGTTTTATAAATGATTGAATTCCTTTTCCTCATTTCGCGGTAATTATATTTAGCGACATTACGTAACTAAATCGTGACAAGGATATCTAATGCTATGGTGCCAATTAATTACCTAGTTGAAAATAATGTAAATATAAAGAATGACCTACAGTGCCAGTTATTCCCTTCCAGTGTAATTAAGTGTATTTAAATAAAGTAGATATAAAAGGGTAAATACCGTATAGCTACATTAGCTGATTAATCAATTAAAATGAATCCAGATTATCAGTTAATCAGATCGTATCTCTTGTGATGAACGCTTCCAGGATTTTTTTCGTCGACCCGGTAATGAATCTAAAATGCGTCATTTTCATCTGGAAGAATCGGATGAAAGCCGTGAGTATTTGCGAGAGAAAAAAAATGGGGGGAAATGAGGGAGTGAGTGGGAGTGCGCTTTGTAAAGAATGTCTGCGTAACTGGGGGGGGGGGGAAGTTTATAAAAGGATTTCGGTTTTTAACGAAAAATAACAGAAGAATAGATTAAAAATACCAAAAGGAAAAATAACAGGATATAAAGAAATAGAAAAGTGAATTGAGCAATAACATAATAACCCATATGAAAATAAACCAACCTATTATTTTTTGGAGAGATAAGAAAAATTCAAATATTATTTTAAAAAAGGAATTAGAGTATAGATATAAATTATTATTGCAATAACAAAAAAGAAGAGAAAATATGAATTGATTAAAGTTAAGGAATGTTTCGACAAGGGGAGGGGGTGCTACTGATTTTAGAACTAGGGTGTAGGAGAATAGGAAATTGGGAGAGAGAGAGAGGGATTAAAAAATGGGAGCGGGGAAGAGAGTGGGATAGAAAAGAGAGGGATAGGAAAAGTAAAGTGAGAGAGAAGGAGATAGAATGAAAAACGGAGTGGATGATCATAGGGTAATAAATGAAAGAGAAATCGATAGGCCTACACGAATTATCATACGACACGCACACACACATTCCCGCTGCACTTCCTCCAGGTGAGGATACAGCGGAATGCATCCTACGCTCGCAGGCCCCACGGGCGTGCGGGCGGGCGGGCTGGCGTGCACGACGGACCTACCATGGGCGTGGGCGGATCCATAGCGAGTTGTTGTTGT
>BOPN01000639.1:404916-422416 GCA_017312705.2 Penaeus japonicus
CACTCACTCACTCACTCACATACACACACTCACTCACTCACATACACACACACACTCACTCACATACACACACACACTCACTCACTCACTCACTCACTCACATACACACACTCACTCACTCACATACACACACTCACTCACTCACTCACATACACACACACACTCACTCACTCACTCACTCACTCACTCACTCACTCACTCACTCACTCACTCACTCACACACACACACACACACACACACACACACACAGACACACACACACAGACACACACACACACAAGAGAGAGAGACAAACAGACAGCCAGACAGACAGACAGACAGACAGACGGCCAGAAGGGGCGCCTGAGCCTCCCCTGGGCCAGCGCGGCCGCCGCCTCCCCCTCACAGGTCGCCGCCTCCCCTGGCCGTAAACCTCGTTCCGGTCTCCATCCTGTTTTATGGCCGTTGCAAGACAATTGAAGGCTGCAAAGATACTCTTCCGGAACTGTCTCCGAGCGCCCAGGCGGAGCGAGAGAGAGAGAGAGCGAGAACAAACTACCTTTGTCCAAAACTTTGCAACTGGATCGTGCAGCATGGGCTCCTTCGCTGCAACAAGTTCTGTAAAGCATGTCAGTGCCTCGGAGCTACGCAAATACGCATTGGAAGTTTTTTTTTTTTTCTTTCTCTCTATTTTTTTTTTCTCTTTTTTTCTCTCTCTCTTTCTCTTTCTCTTTCTCTTTCTCTTTCTCTTTCTCTCTCGCTTTCTCTTTCTCTCTCTCTCTCTCTCTCTCTCTCTCTCTCTCTCTCTCTCTCTCTCTCTCTCTCTCTCTCTCTCTCTCTCTCTCTCTCTCTCTCTCTCTCTCTCTTTCTTTCTCCCACCCCCCTCTTCCTCTCCCTCTCCCTCTACCTTTTTCATCTCCACTTTCCTCTTTCTCCTTCCTCTTCTGGTTCTTAAGTTTCGCTTTTTCATTCCCTACCTCCCTCTCCATTTCTCCCTCCTTTCATCTCTCTCTTCTTTTCTTCCCTTTCCTTCCTCTGTCACCTCCCTTCCTTATCCATGTCTTCTCCTTCTCCATTTCTTCCTCCCTCTCCTTCCTTCCCTCCCTCCTCACATTTCTTCCTCCTTTCCTCCCTCCCTCCCTCCTTCTCCATTTCTTCCTCCTTTCCTCCCTCTCCCTCTTCTTCTCCATTTCTTCCTCCCTCTCCCTCCTTTCCTCCCTCCCTCTCCTTCTTCCTCCCTTTCCCTTTTCTCTTCCTCCCTTTCCCTTTCCTTCACCCTCTTCTTGTCCCTTCCTTTCCCATCCCTTCTGCCTTAAAGTGGACCGTCCGCATAAACAGCGCCGCCGCCGCCGCCGCCACGCAATGGTATAAAACAGACGTCGGAAGCATTAATCGGAGAGAGATTTGGCGTAATGCACACGTCGCGGATATTTCTTTCCTCTCACTCTTCCTTACGCCTCTTTCCTCTCCTCTTCTCTTCACTTCTCTTTTCTCTTCTCTTCTCTTCTCTTTTCTATTCTTCCCTTCTCTTTTCTCTTCTCTTCTCTTTCCTCTTCTCTCTTCTTCTCTCCTCTCCTCTCCCCCTCCCCTTCTCTTCCCTTCTCTCCTCTCATCTCCACTCCTCTCCTCTCCTCTCCTATCCCCTCCCCTCCCCTCCCCTTCTATTTTCTTCCCTTCTATTTTCTTCCCTTCCCTTCCCTTCCCCTCCCCTCCCTCCCTCCGGTAAACAGTATGATACGCTCGCACGCGCATTCTGGCCAGCTGGTTTTCGGTGTTGTGGTGGCGGTGGGGGTCGAAGGGAAGGGGCTTTGATAGGTTAGGGCGGCAGGGTGATTGGGTGATTGGGTGATTGGGTGGTTAGTGGGGTTAGTGGGGTTGGGGACGAGGGAGATACGAGCGATGATTGCTCGAGCGAAATAAGGAAATTGTTGTTAGGGAAACCGAAAAAATGGTAACGGATGGTGCCCATATGGAAAAAAAAGGATAACAGGGAGAAATATGATTCATAAACAACGACTATTTTCCCCCGCACTTATTTCCCTTCAAACAGCAACTCCCATGAACAGCGTCAGGACATCCATTCTTATTGAAATGCCAGGTGTGCCGTCCGTGGCGACGACGCGAGTGCCGAATTTCATGTGATAATGCATGGCGCTGCACACAATGCTACGGGATACCACCCATTGCCTTTCCTCTCCCTCTCCTCTTCTTGCATTTCTCCTCTCCTCGATTTTCCTCCCCCTCTCCTAACTCATATCTCATCTCTTCTCTTCTCTCCTTCTCCTTCTCCTTCTCCTTCTCCTATCTCCTTTCTTCTCCCCTCTCCTCGTCTCTCACTTCCTCCCTCTCCTCTCTTCCTCTCCTCCATTTCCTTAACTCCTTTCCTCCCTTTTTCTCCCTTCCCCTCTCTCTTTCCCTTCCCTTCTCCCTCTCCCTCTCTCTCCCTCTCTCTCCCTCTCTCTCCCTCCCTCCCTCCCTCCCTCCCTCCCTCCCTCCCTCCCTCCCTCCCTCCCTCCCTCCCTCCCTCCCTCCCTCCCTCTTTCTCCCTCCCTCCCCCCCCTGCCCCTTCCAGTTCAGCTAAAGGATCGCGGCCGTAAATCTTAAGAGAATGTTCGAGTCCAGCGCGGGATAAGATCTTTGTTATTCCATAATTAACCATTAAGCGCTAGTGAACCCGACTCGGCCATTATACCCGGGCTCTCAGTTTCTGGTAATTAGTTTATGGGAGTAATGTTGCCTGCTTGTATATAATGCAGTGGCGGACGCGCGGGAGGTGTGTGCGTGCGCGTGTAAGTGTGTGTCTGTGTGTGTGTGTGGGGGGGGGCGTTTGTGTGTGTGTGTGTAAGTGTGTGTGTGTATGTGTGTATGTGTGTTTGTGTGTTTGTGTTGAAAGATAGGCAAGCAAAGAGACACTGAGAGAGAGAGACAGAGGCAGAGAGAGAGCGTTGCAACATTTTTGTCAGATATTCATCAAGTCTTTTCAACGGAAAATCTCTAACGTAAATTCGTAAAGCATTGCATATGCACTTATGCTTCGTTCAGTATAAACTCTTTTTGTTTATCCTCTTACCTGGGAAATAACAAAAATAAAATTCTCTCTCTCTCTCTCTATCTCTTTCTCTTTCTCTTTCTCTTTCTACTTCTTTTCCTCTCTTCCTCTCCTCTGTCCCTCTCTCCATCCTTACCTCCATCTTCCCCTCCCTTCCTCCCCCCCCCTCCTTTCCTCCCTCCCATCTTCTCCCCTCCTTCCCTCTCTCCCTCCCCCCCCTCTCTCCCACCTCTCCCTGCCTCTCCTCCTTCCCTCTCTCCCTCCCCCCCTCTCTCCCTCCTCTCCCTCCCTCCCTATCCCCATCTATCCCTATTGGTGAATTTCCTCTTAATCCTCTTTTTAATTTCTCATCTATTTCTCATATTTTCCTATCCCCTTCTCTTTCTCCCGCTTAGCTCCGTACGCAGAATCGTAATAACAGACACAGAAAGCAGGAATTCACCCCCCCCCCCCCCCCCCCCGGGCGCGCTAAGGAGAGCTGTGCCCTCGGAATACCTCCGGGCGGAAGGTGTAAACCCCGGGGGCGGAGAGTGCCCAGAGGCTGACTAATGCGAAGGCAGGCGCGCATTGCACTGGGGGCTGGAGCTGGGAAGGTTTAATGTTATTATCATCATTGTTAGTTGCAATGAGAGTGATAATCATTATTATTATCTTTGTCATTATTACTATTATCATTATCATTATTATAATCTTTAGTATTATTGATATTATTATTTTTGTCATCATTACAATAATGTTATAATTTTTATTGTTGTTGTCGTTATTGTTATAATTATTATCATATTATTATTATTATCATTATTATTATTATTATCATTATTATTATTATTATTATTATTGTTGTTATTTTAATTATTGCTATCATTGTTGTGTTCATGATTGGTGTTGTTGTCTTTCTTCCTATCATTATTATTGTTTTTTTTGTGGTTGTTATTGTCGTTGTTGTTACATTGTTTGTAGTTGCATTGCTGCTTTGCTTTGATTCGATATTCTTAATTCTTAATTCTGGCAAATATCTTATTTATTTATTGGTGTGGGTGTTTCAGTGCAAACATTTTCGGTTTCCAATGACTTTTTTGTTGACTTATTTCCCCTTATTATTATTATTATTATTATTATTATTATTATTATTATTAGTATTGTCAAAATCCCCTCTCTCCTTCTTCCTCGTCTCTTTTTTATTTCTTTATTTTTTCCTTCTCTTTCCTTCTCACTTCTATGATTATCCGTTTCTTTGTATCTCGACTCTTGTCTCCCTTTCTCCCTCTTCCTTTTGTTTCTCCCTTTTTCCCTCTTCCTTTTGTTACTCCTTATCACTCTCCTCCCTTTTTCTTCTCCCTATTCCTCCCACTCTCCTTTTCATCATCTCATTTTTCTTCTCCTACTTTCTTTATCTCTCTTCTCGTCGTCCCCTTCTCCTTTATTTCAAATTAATTTTTCCTCCTCCCTTCCTTCTCCCTCTCCTTATCTTCTTCCCCTCGAACTTTGCCCCGTCCTCCCTCCCTCTTTCCCTCCTCTCCATTTCCCCTCCTTTTTCCCCTCTCCATTTCCGGCTTTTCTTCCCCCTTTCCTTTCCCTTCTCGTTCCCCGATTCCCTTCTTCTCATTTGTTCATCGTGTTCCTCCTCCCTTTATCATTTATCTCTTCCCCTCTTTCCCCCCCTTTTCCCCCCTCCTTTCCCCTCTCCTTTCCCCTCTCTATCCCTCCTTCCTCCTCTTGATTATGGGTATGATGACAACAGTAATAGATACACTTATTAGTACAGTGATTGCTGTGTCATCCCCGCCCCAAATTTATGCTTATGGTGATCACTGTCATTGGGCTGAGGATGGTGTTAGCGGTGATAGAGGATTCTGGTGATGTTTGTGGTGACGTCAGCGGTGATGATGACAATAGTTGTAGAGGATTGTGGTGATGTTTATGGTGACGTCAGCGGTGATGATGGCAATAATTGTAGAGGATTGTGGTGATGTTTATGGTGACGTCAGCGGTGATGATGGCAATAATTGTAGAGGATTGTGGTGATGTTTATGGTGACGTCAGCGGTGATGATGGCAATAATTGTAGAGGATTGTGGTGATGTTAACAATTATGATTGTAGGGATGTCAGTGGTGATGATCACATTGCTAGTGTTGATAGAGGATTGTGGTGATGTTAATGGTGATATTTACGGTGTTATGATGCTACTTGTGGTGACATTATCTGTGGATAGAGGATCGTGGTGATGTATTGATAAAAAGGATTATTACAATAATTAATACAATTATTATGCTATTTGTGTTAATATGTTAATGATTAATGCGCCGGCATGGTTTTATATCAATGATAATGCCGATATTGGAAGTTTAAATTATATTATTGATGATAATACTAGTAGTGGTAATTAAAGTTTGATATAATTATAGCGTTGCCTGTGTGCCAATATCAGTATGGTGTGATTATGATGTTAAATGCCCATTCTAGAAAAAAAAGGGCTGATAACGCAGTGGCAATACTAGCTGCAAAGAATTAATGATACCAGTTATTGTTGGTATTTGCATTGCAATGAAGGGGGGCATGTTTATATATACACACACTCCAGTTTAAACCATGATGGAATTAGGGTTTTCATTAATTTGGACTTCATTATTATCTTGGTGAGGTTAACGGAGCAGGGACACTCTGACCTCGTCTTCCTCTTCCTCCTCTTCCTTCTCCTCCTCCTCCTCCTCTTCTTTTTGGCTTCCTCCTCCTCTTCCTCCTCCTCCTCATAATTAACTCCTTGAGTGTCTCGGAGGGAAACCCCTTACCATACCTGCCCAACCCCCTCCCAGACCCTATCATCCTCAACCTCCCTCTCCCCCCACCCCCACCCATCCCCACCCCCTCCCACTCCCACCCATCCCCCCATGTATAAGTAATTCACACGCGGTCAAGTAGAAGGCGATCACCCTCCCTTCTTGGGACCTTCTTAATTATAATTCTTAACTCACGTGCCTCCTGCCCCCCCCCCCCTCATATACCCCCTTCCCCTCCCCATGCGCAGCGTTCTTCATGTCTACCTCCTCCTCCTCTCTCTCCTCCTCCTCCTGCTCCTCCTCCCTCCTACCCCCTACCCCAACCCTTTCCTACCCCAACCCCCTCCTACTATCCCACGCCCTCTCATGTTCTATTCCCCTCCCCCCTCACCCCACTCCCCACCCCACACAACATGCTCACCCGTCTTGCCCCCTTCCTTCTTCTCTCCCTTTCTTCTCTCACCTTCTTCTCTCACCTTCTTCTCTCACCTTCTTCTCTCCCCTTATTCTCTCACCTTCTTCTCTCACCTTCTTCTCTCCCCTTCTCGTAATCTTCTCTCATCCCCCATCCCCTTCTTCTGTTTAGTTGGTTTGTATGTCCTACTTCTTCAGTTCGCTTCGTAGAGTCTGTGGCAGGAAGGGTAGACGGGGGGGGGAGGGTCTTAAGTCTGGTATTAATTAGTGTCGCGAAGTAGCAAGCTGAGAAAGTTGAAGATCCAGCCAAGTGTGCGGTTCACTCCCCCGAGCAGCGCGGCGGCCCGTGGCACTCGGGCGCTCTGGCACCCTGGCACCCTGGCACCCTGGCACTGCTCCGGGCCCTGGGCTCGGGGGAAGCTCTCCGGGATCTCCTCTTTATCTCTCTAATTTCTCCTTCTCGTTTTTTTTTATCCTCTTCTTCTCTTCTCTTCTCTTGTCTTTTCTCCTCGTCTCTTCTCATTTCTTTTCTTTTCTTTTCCCCTTCTCCTCACTTCGCTTCTCTTCTCATATCTTCTTTTTTCTTTCTCCTCCTTTCTTCTCTTTCTTCCCTATTATTCCTTTCTACTTTTACTTCATTCCTCTTGTTCTTTATTCTACCCTTACTGTTCGTCTCTTCCTCTCCCTCTATTTTGTTTATTTCCCTTACTATTATTTATTTTTCTTGCGCTCTCCTCTTCTCTTCCATTTTTTTCAATTTTCCGAGATTTTTTTTCTCTTTCGTAAGCCATTTTACTTTCTTTTCATTTTTTCTGCTCATTGTTGTTTCATCATTTATTTTATTTAGCTTTTTGTCTTCTACTTCTATTCTTTGAGCTCTTAATGCTTATGTACTTTTGTATTTTCCTACTACTTCTAATACGATTGGCATCATTGTATGGTTCTTCCTCTCTCTCTCTATCTATCTATCTATCTATCTCTCCCTCCCTCTCTCCCTCTCTCTTTCTCTCTTTCTCTCTTTCTCTATCTCCTTCTCTCTCCCCTTATCTCACCGTCTTCCTCATCCTACCCCTCTCTCTCTCTCTCTCTCTCTCTCTCTCTCTCTCTCTCTCTCTCTCTCTCTCTCTCTCTCTCTCTCTCTCTCTCTCTCTCTCTCTCTCTCTCTCTCTCTCTCGCTTCCTCATTTCCTCTCTTCCTCATTTCCTCTCTTCCTCTCGTTCCACCCCTCTCTTCCTCTCTTTCTCCCCCTCTCTCTTTCTCTATCTCCTTCTCTCTCCCCTTCTCTCTCCCCTTATCTCACCGTCTTCCTCACCCTACCTCTACTCCTCTCTCTCTCTCTCTCTCTCTCTCTCTCTCTCTCTCTCTCTCTCTCTCTCTCTCTCTCTCTCTCTCTCTCTCTCTCTCTCTCTCTCTCTCTCTCTTTCCTCCTTCACCCACCTCTCTTTCTCTCCCTCCCTCCCTCCCTCCCCTCCCTCTCTCCCCCCCCTTACACCCTTTTTTCTATCTGTCTATTTCAGTCTCCTTCTATCTGCTCTCCATTCTCTCAGTCTTCCTTCTTTCCTTTCATCTCTCATTACGTTTTATTCCGTAGTTTTCTTATCTTTTATACCGATTTTATCTGACAAAACGTGAATATTCAAAGAAGATTTTGCTAATGAAGGGGCGCCGAATATGACCTTTTTCATAGTCACCGTTAGGAAAACATTAAAGCAAAAAAAAAAAAAAATGATAATAATAATAATAAATAAAAAAAATCGTTTAAAGTTCTTGGACTGTTGATTTTTTTTTTTTAAGGAGGAGCATGTTGAAGACATCAACTTGCATCAAGACAGACTGATGACCGGAACTTGCGTGTTATTGCGGTTGTGTACGTGAGGTGTTGTGGGGAAGAAGGTAAGTAGGAGGGTGTCCGAGAGGGAGATGAAGGGGATCAGGAGGGGGCAGAGAAGGGCAGTGCCGTTGCAAGAAAGATGACACTGTGTCCTGGTAAAGTATAGTGTCGTGGTGGCGTTGTTTGTCCATGAGCTAATGGCGTCATAAGATATAAGTGGGTTAATATCCATTGTACTCTGGTGGGGTTAGTGGGGTTGTGACACCACATTTAGCGTTAATGGGATTATAAGTTTGATCTGAATCAAGGTAACAATAAGCAGTCCGCCAGATGGTGTCGGTGTACCATATTAAGATAAGCGCACAATCCCTTTTCACGAGAGAGAGGCACTGTACTTAGATGAGACGATAGGATAGTGTCATAATAAGGTTGCGGTACCGTAATTATATTTAAAAGACAGGGTCTGTCTCTGTGATCTCTTTTCGGGTTATTATAACTTTGTAGTGACGCCGTGCATGCAGAGTGCCATTTCACTGGCAAAATGATGGTGATGGTGATGATGGTACGTTACGCACCCTCTCGTACGGGCTAGGACGGTGCCTGCTTTCGACGTCCTTTTATTCAGCAGATAGAGTCCGTTACCCCGACTGGATGCCCTTCCGAACTCGGACCCGAGCCAGTCGGGACTCGAACCCGTGTGCTTGGTGAAACTTTCTTCCCACTACAGTGTCATGGCGTCTTTCTGTGAGTCCTCCGCATGCCGGGATCGGACTCCCACGCCGCCCAAATACATTCTTGCCGAGGCACTCCATGGCACTGCCTCCGCCGTTTCCGCGCCAGCTGCCCCTCCTCGGCCGTCACGCGTCGACGCGGCGCCGCGAAATAGACAGGGCTTCGAGCGCCATGAGAAGGGGTGTCATCAAAATGAATTTAATCGGTCGTGGCTGCTGCTGCTTCTGCTCAAATCTGTCTCCTGTGCAGCTGCACGGTTGGCTGCTCCTCGCACCTGCTCGACAACCGGCGCCGAGTTTAAGTTCTCGGGCTGTTCCCTTGTGACACCGCTGCAGGGGGAAGGGGGAGTTGTAGTTCAGGTGTTGGAGTTCTCGTTAGTTTTTATTATGGAAGTGCGTTGATTAAATGTTCGAATTCGGGCATGCGAGACTCATGCTTGCACTCGCACAGAAACACCCGCATACAAACTGAAACACAAATGCTAATGGAAACGCACATACAAATATAAACACAAACACACATTCACCAAGCACGCCCCCTCCCCCCCACCCTCTCCCCTAACAAAAAAACATAGTCCCACTCTCACACACTAGTACACACACATGCACTTAGACGCCCACGTGCGGGAGGCTGCACTTCGACTCCTAGTTTTGCTCCTTAGAGTCTTAAAGGAAATGCAGGGTTTGCAAGCCGGGGCAAGGGAAGCGCCTTGTTGCTGTTAATATATATATATATATATGGCAGAAAAAAAAACACTATATACAAAATAGATTTATCATGTGTCAGTCTAGCCGTCGTGCAAGGGTGATTGACAGAATTGCTTGTGCTCATATATTGTTGCCATTCATATGTTTATCGAATTCTATAATGTGTCATTTCTTTTATTTATCAGGCATTTCATTGATTGAGAAACCGATATCTAGAATTGATTTTTTATTATTCCATTTCCTACTCCCTCTCTTTCTCTCTCTCTTCTCTCTCTTCTCTCTCTTCTCTCTTTTCTCTTCTCTCTCTCTTCTCTCTTTCTCTCTCTCTTTCTCTGTCTCTGTCTCGCTCTCTTTCGCTCTCTCTTCTCTCTCTTCTCTCTTTTCTCTTCTCTCTCTCTTCTCTCTTTCTCTCTCTCTTTCTCTGTCTCGCTCTCTTTCGCTCTCTCTCTCTTTCTTTTTTTCTCTCTTTCTCTCTCTCTTTCTTCCTCAGTCTCTCTCTTTCTCTCTTTCTCTTTTTCTTTCTTTTTCTTTCTTTTTTTCTCTTTCCTTTTTTCTCTCTTTCCTTTTTTCTCTCTTTCTCTCTCTTTTTCTTTCTCTCTCTCTCTTTCTCTCTCTCTCTCTTTCTCTCTCTCTCTATCTTTCTCTCTTTCTCTCTGTTTCTTTCTATTCTCTCTCTCTCTCTCTCTCTCTCTCTCTCTCTCTCTCTCTCTCTCTCTCTCTCTCTCTCTCTCTCTCTCTCTCTCTCTCTCTCTTTCTCTCTCTGCCAATTAATATATATCTGTGTGAGTGGTGTGCGTGTATGATTGTTTAGAAATATATAGATAGATATATGAGCATGTGTGTGTGTCTGTGTGTGTGAATATGCATGTGTACGTTCGTGTGTGCTTACACATCTCTCTACATCTATATATCTGAAGGAGTTATGAATTATGAAATACCCTTGCATGTATTCCGCCGATAGCCCTTGTAGATCAGTGTATACAGAATAGGCCTACGATATATTCCACATACAACGAGATATTAAACGTCCAAGATCGCTCTTATTGCCGGGTGGCATAGAGGCCATTTCCCCCCCAAGCGTACCAGCCGTCGGCAAAGTCACGTGCCAGAGCCGTAAATCAGGGTCTGGCTGTGGGTGCCACCGTGGACGCCTGTGGGTTCGTCCTGATTCTATATGAAGAATCTTTTTGCTGTGTGTGTGTGTTATTGCGGTTGTGTACGTGTTTTTGTGTGTACGTGAGGTGTTGTAAGGGGGGGATAGAGGTAGAAGGGGGTGTCGGGGGAGGGGAAAAGGAGGGCAGTGCCGTTGCAATAGAGATGACACTGTGTCCTGGTAAAGTATAGTGTCGTGGTGGCGTTGTTTGTCCATGAGCTAATGGCGCCATAAGATATAAGTGGGTTAATATCCATTGTACTCTGGTGGGGTTAGTGGGGTTGTGACACCACATTTAGCTTTAATCGGATTATAAGTTTGATCTGAATCAAGGTAACAATAAGCAGTCCGCCAGATGGTGTCAGTGTACCATATTAAGATAAGCGCACTGCCCCCTTTCACGAGAGAGGCACTGTACTGAGATGAGACAATAGGATAGTGTCATAATAAGGTTGCGGTACCGTACCATCTGGATATTATATTTAAAAGACAGGTTCTGTCTCTGCGTCCTCTTTTCGGGTTATTATAACTTTGTAGTGACGCCGTGCATGCAGAGTGCCACTTCCCTGGCAAAACGATGGTGCAGTGGTGATGATGGTACGTTACCCCCGCACCCCCTCGTACGGGCTAGGACGGTGCCTTCTTTCGACGGCCTTTTGTTCAGCAGATAGAGTCCGTTACCCCGACTGGATGCCCTTCCGACTCGAACCCGTGTGCTTGGTGAACCTTTCTTCTCACTACAGTATCATGGCGAACTGGCGCCGTCTTTCTGTGAGTCCTCCGCATGCCGGGATCGGACTCCCACGCCGCCCAAATACATTCTTGACGAGGCACTCCATGGCACTGCCTCCGCCGTTTCCGCTCCAGCTGCCCCTCCTCGGCCGTCACGCGTCGACGCGGCGCCGCGAAATAGACAGGGCTTCGAGCGCCATGAGAAGGGGTGTCATCAAAATGAATTTAATCGGTCGTGGCTGCTGCTGCTTCTGCTCAAATCTGTCTCCTGTGCAGCTGCACGGTTGGCTGCTCCTCGCACCTGCTCGACAACCGGCGCCGAGTTCCCAAGTTCTCGGGCTGTTCCCTTGTGACACGCTGCAGGGGGAAGGGGGGGGGTTGTAGTTCAGGTGTTGGAGTTCTCGTTAGTTTTTATTATGGAAGTGCGTTGATTAAATGTTCGAATTCGGGCATGCGAGACTCATGCTTGCGCTCGCACAGAAACGCCCGCATACAAACTGAAACACAAATGCTAATGGAAACGCACATACAAATATAAACACAAACACACATTCGCAAGCACGCCCCCCTCCCCCCACCCTCTCCCCCAACAAAAAAAACATAGTCCCACTCTCACACACTAGTACACACACATGCACTTAGACGCCCACGTGCGGGAGGCTGCACTTCGACTCCTAGATTTGCTCCTTAGAGTCTTAAAGGAAATGCAGGGTTTGCAAGCCGGGGCAAGGGAAGCGCCTTGTTGCTGTTATTGTTTTGTTTTTGTTTTGGCTGTGGTTGATTTATATAGATAGTTGGGATATTGTTGTTTAAGTTGAGGATGGTATTCAATCGATTTTTTCTATCTTACTCTCAGTGGTTATGCCCCTTCTCTCCTCTCTCTCTCTCACTCTCTACATACGCCCTCTCTCCCTGATTTTTTTTCTTCATCTCTTTCTCCCTCTTCTCTCCTCTTCTCTCTTCTTCTCCGTGCGTCGCCTTTCCCCCCCAAATGTAATGACTGCAACAATGGGTGATTAGGTCGTCGTGTCAGGTAATTTGCCGTGATCTGTGCCCGCTGTTTCCACGCCGATACTGAACAACGGGAACGGGACCTGGGTCGCCCTCCATCATGTCGGCAGGAGGTATTAGTTCGGGGAGGGAAGGAAGGAGAGGGGTAAAACAGAGGAAGGGAGACAGGGAGTAGGAGGAGGAGAGAGAGAGAGAGGGAGAGAGAGAGAGAGCGAAAGGCAGACAGACAGACAGACAGACACAGTGGAGGAGAGAGGGAGGAAGAAGATAGAAAGTTAACTCACGCAGAGGAAGAGATAATGGGAAAGTGAGAGGGGAAGGAAGAGGAGAGACAGACAAGACAGACGGAGGAAGAGAGAGGAAGAGAGAAAGGAAGGAAGACGAAGAGAAAAGGAGAATGAGATGGATAGGAAGACAGCCAGACTGATAGATGAAAAAAAAGGAACAGCGGAACCGATCTTTGTATCGTCAGATAATCTTGTTTGCCTTGAAAGATAAAAATATGTGACTCATTGAGAAACGAAAAAGGTGAATGGAGATTGAAGTTGATGGCGAATAAAAGACTTGAGGAGAAGAGAGTTTAATAACCCAGGACCTCTATTGATCCTGGTCTCTTAAAACCTGGCACAGATATTGACTACAAAGACAAAAAAGAATGCCGGTGCAAGAGGCAGCGGGTCTCTTGTGCAGCGGTCCAGGCATATTGTTGCCCAGGACTAGCACGTGGGTGAACAAGGGAGGCTCTGAACAGGGTTTGACGAGAGACTTCCTTTGAGGAGCCGCAGGGGGATGAGAAAACGTTTTTGGAACCACAAAGGAAGGAGGAAACGTTTTTGGAACCACAGAGGGATGAGGAAACGTTTTTGGAACCACAGAGGGATGAGGAAACGTTTTTGGTACCACAGAGGAATGAGGAAACATGATTGAGTTGAGTTGCATTTGTCAAAGATTCGACAAGCAATAGAAACAACCCAGGACGTCTTGGAACAACTCGAACGACCTAGAACGACCTAAGACGAGGTAAGATGACCCTGGACGACCTGAAGCAATCGGAGGCAACCATTGATGACTTGGAGCGCTGGCGGAGAAGGTCGTGCCGTTTCGGCTCTCCCCCTTTCGCAATGACTCCGGCGCCCGCGAGGATTGGCCCGTCGGAAGTCACGCGGCAACCATTCGTGTTCTTTACTGCGTGCAAGTTGATTTCCCCGTGGCGATGTTAGCCCCGGACGCTCGGGGTGGGATGGGGGCGGTGGGGGCGGTGGGGGCGCTCTGCTCGGAGGGAGATAATGCTATCCTACTCCAACTTTCATATCCACCCCTCCTCCTTCCCTCCTCCTTACCCTCTTCGTCCCTCCTTCCTTCCTTACCCCCTGCGTCCCTCCCTCCTTCCTTACCCCCTTCGTCCCTCCCTCCCTCCTTACCCCCCTTCTCCTCGCCCTCCCTCCTTACCCCCCTTCTCCTCGCCCTCCTCCTCCTCCTACCCTCCCTCGATCCCTGCTTCCGACGCATACTCCGGGCGTGAGGGCAAATTTTATGGGTTAATCCGAGGCGTTGTCGAATTTTGCGGGGCGTCGGTGCGCTTTGGAAAGTTCTAGACGGTTGTTGGGGAGGGTGGGGGAGATGTGGGGGGGGAGGGTACCGGAGAGGAGAGGAGAGGAGAGGAGGAAATCGGTGCTGCCTTTGCAGTTTTCATCATGACTTCTGATTTGCGTCTAGCTTCCTCCACCTTATAAGCGGTTTCTGTCGTCCGCTATACCCGCGACATCATCGGCTATCATACCCTGGGCGGGACTCTGTCTCTTTTACTCATCAACGTATTAAGTATATTTTATTTCGTCCTTTTACATAGAAACTCAACCTTATGCACACACACATCATCGTAGAAAAATGTTATGAAGTGAGAATGGTGAACTTTGCGTTTCGACTACAATCTCTTTAGAATTATACATAATTCTGATGAAGATTTTAAATCATTTATTCTCATTTATTTGCTCTAATAAACTCTCTTCATGCAAGAGCATCACGAAAACTAAAAGAAGAATCATTAACATCCTTCAGAAATTTCATAGCAAAAAATGCACGACCCTCTTCATCACCAAAAAAAAAATCAATACATTCATCACATCTTCGGAAAAAAAAACAGCAAGGATCACGTGGTATCACACTGTGTTCCGGTCCATCCTATCCCCTTCCAGTGTGTAAAGTTTGCCCTGACTTTCCCTTTCCTTTCCTTCCCTTCCCTCTTCCTTTCCCTTTCCCTTCACCCCCTTCCCCTTCCTTCTCTTCCCCTTCCCTTCCCCTTCCTTCTGTTCCCTTCCCTTCCCTTCCCTTTCCCTTCACGTCCCCTTCCCCTTCCCATTCCCCTTCCTTCCTTTCACTTCACTTCTTTTCCCTTCCTTCCCCTTCCTTTCTTTTTTATTTCCTTGCTTTCCCGTCCCTCCCCTCCCCTCCCCTTCTCTCCCCTTCTCTCCCCTCCCCTCCCCTCCCCTCCCCTCCCCTTCTCCTCACCCCCCTAGCGTCGGCCGCGCAAATGAACCTCCCATTAACATGATCAGTGGTTCGTGATCGTGGAATTATCTGGTCGGAGGTTCAAGTTCCCGGCGTGATTCGACGGCCGAAGTGGGCGTACGAATGGGCGGCGCAGGTGAAGAGGGGCGGTCCGCTTTGTAGACAGCGGGGGTAGGGTGCTCGTGGTAGGGGGTGGGGTGTCACTAGACTTGGTTTTCTCTCTCTCTCTCTCTCTCTCTCTCTCTCTCTCTCTCTCTCTCTCTCTCTCTCTCGCTCTTCCTCTCTCTCTCTCCCTCTTGCTCTTCCTCTCTCTCTCTCCCCCTCTTCCTCTCTCTCTCTCTCTCTCCCTCTCCCTCTCCCTCTCCCTCTCCCCTCTCTTTCTCTCCCTCTTCCTATCTCCCTCTCCCTCCCCCCTCTCTCCCTCTCCCTCTCCCTCTCCCTCTCTTTCTCTCCCTCTTCCTATCTCCCTCTCCCTCCCTAACTCTGCCAAATTTCCTATCTTCCTGTTTCCTTTCCTATCTCCCTCTCCTCCCTCTCCCTCTCCCTTCCCTCTCCCTCTCCCCCTCTCTCCCTGTCTCCCTCCCTCCCTCCCTCCCAGGTGATAAGCCTACATCCGCTAGCGTTATCTCCCCTTGACAAACATTGCTTGGGCCTATAACTTCCGCCCCCCCCCCCCCTGCCCTTCCCCCCCTTCCCCTCGTCTCTCAAAATATAGAAACAAAAATGGTAAACCTTCCAAGTTCATTTACAGAGAGAGAAATAGAGAGAGAGATACAGAGCTCGGGAGAGAGAGCTTTGTTGACTGATATGACACAGCCTATAGAAAACCGTTTCTGATTTAATTACGGATTAGAGGCAATGCTACCGAGCGCCATCTAGCATGCGGGCGGCACGTAAGGGCGTACGGTTGATCCTGATAGGGCGGTGGCGAGAGTAATTGGTGAAGGGGAAAAATGCATTTCTGAGATTGGAAGAAAAAAGGGAAAAAAAATGTTGCGCTGTCGTTATGTTGTTCTGGGTAATAAGTTTATCGGCTTGTTTAATGGTCATCGCCATCAAGTTTCTCCTGTATTCGCATGTTCTTGGAGTTTCGTGTATTCTGCTCATTTGATTTTTCTTTCTATCTTTTTATTTTTTTATTTTTATTTATTTATTTTCCTGTTTATTCGCTATCCTTGTCTACTCTTCCTGTCTTCCACATTTATTCTTCTTCGTCTTACTCTTCCTCTTCTCGTAAGAACTCCTCGGGAAGAAGTGGCCAATATCCGGCGAAGTGTGTCAGCAGGAGATAACCGCTTTAACCCCCCACTCCAGCTGCCCCCTCCCCCCTCACGCACTCCTCTCCTACTCCTACCCCCCTCCCCCCACCTTCACCATAAGTCTATTCTTCTCCCTTCCTTTATTGCAACCCACACTCCAACCCCGTCCCACCTCACCCCAACTCTCCTACCATTCTCCTTCTCCCCTTCTTCTTCTTCTTCCTCCTCTTCCACCTCCTCCTGCTCCTCTTCCCCTCCTCCTTCTCTTCCCCTCTTGTTCCTTCTCCTCATCTCCTCCTCCTGTTCCTTCTCCAACTCCTCCCCCTCCTCCTCTCCCCCTCCCCCTCCTCTCCTCCTCCTCCTCCTCCTCCTCCTCCTCCTCCTCCTCCTTCTCTCCCCCTCCCCTCCTCCTGTTCCTTCTCCTACTCCTCCTCCCCCCTCCCCTTCCCCCTCCTCCTTTCCGGAAGGCCCACAAGAACCTCATTTTTATCAGTTCGTAAGCGAGTGGAAAGACTCGAGTGTGTTGAAGATAAAGACCTCCCCTCCCCCCCTCCCCTCCCCTTCCCCTCCCCTCCCGTCCACCCCCCCCCTCCCCACCCCTCCCCTTCCTCCCACTCCCCTCCCCTCCATCCCACTCCCCTCCCCACCCTAATCTCACTCTCACCCCGACCCCCGCTCCCCCGACCCCCGCTCCCCTGACCCCCGCTCCCCTGACCCCCGCCTCCCCCACGATAAGGATTTTATCATTGGGGTAATTGTTGGGGGAATTGAGTGTGGCCAGGCAGTGTGATACGGCGTGTGCAAGTGTCGGCCATGGATTTTTTAATACTTTTCCTCTTCGCTTGTTGACGTGTGGTGGGTGACTCCCCCCCTTTCCCCCCTTGCGTGTGTTTTTCGGAGTGTGATGAGCTCTTTTCTAAGGTGGAGTTGTGTGATGTTCGTGTTTCGATTTTGTGGTGACGTGTTGATGGGTATGGTGAGCTGTGTTGTGATTGAGGGAGACACCATATACTCTAGGTATACAGAAGGTTGTGTATCAGTGATAAAAGGAAAAGCGTAACGGTAATGAAAATTTTGGTAATGATAATATAAAGAAAAAAATTGAAGGTACGGATAGAAAAGGGGGACAGACAGACAGACAAGCAGACAGACAAATTGACAGACGGACCGACACTAATCCAGCCAAATAAAATCATGATGCACGCAATCTTTTTTTTGAAATGGTTAAGCAGACGTAACTGACCCCGGGTGACAGCGTGACAGCGTGCCTATGACAAGTGGCACAGATAATGAGGTCCCCTGATACAAAATCGATAATGATGGAGTCATTTTCGACATATAACTAA
>BOPN01000639.1:429916-439385 GCA_017312705.2 Penaeus japonicus
ACGGCAATAACCTACAGCAGATCAGCGAACAGGCTGCCTCATGGAAGGACATTGCGCACTGGAGTCTTGAGGGAAACCCTATCAAGTGTAATTGTTCAGCAGCCTGGCTCCGTCAACTGACCAAGGCCCCCAACAGTAGTGAGAGTGTGAAGTGCGCGTCGCCCCCTCATTTGGCGGGAAAAAGCCTGCACAGTGTTGAGCTGAGTGATTTGGCCTGTGGGATGGATGCAGCCACCCAAGGCCTTGTCATTGGTATGGTGGTTTTCGTGATTGTAGTGGTGGTGGCAGCAGTGGTTGTGGTGATATTGTACCGCCACCATGGGTCCTGCGTGCACCGCCTCCTAAAGGGCCACAGGCTAAGGGGAAGAGGAGGCGGCTTCGATCACTGTAGCCATGATAATTTCCAGGGCTACATTATGACACCTCACAAGCCTGTCCCTGTTACGGAACTTTAGCATTCAGCCCGCTACTGAGGCACAGACTCAGATATCCCCTGCGGCAAAGCCCGTATAAGTGAATAGGAAAAGGAAAATAAGGCTTTTTAAATTCAAAGTGGTAATTGGTGTAAGTCTGGCAATGAATGGAACAGTGAATTGTCAGACCAGAAAATCCAAAACGAAAGCCATAATTCTTTAGTATGGCTCTAATTAGAAACTTTATAATGCATTTAGTATGCAAAGTACTGTTCTTTTTAATGGGAGTTGTGTTATTTGTTCTTCTTTGCAGTGCCTGTCTTCCATGCTATTGGAGACTCATGCCTTTGATTCCTTAACACTCTTCATGTTGCCTATGTAGTCATCCGGAGTTTTTCTGATACCAGATGGCATGTTGTCGAGAGTATAATATGAAAAACTCTGCATTCACTCTAAAAAACAAAAATACAAAAAAATAAACCTCCTCCCCCCAATTAAAAAAATATTTAAAAAATACAATGATAGTAATAATATGTAGGGAGATAAGTGTTTTCTGAATCCCCCAATGTGATACTGTTTGCTTGAAAGGAGAAAAATGGAACACAAAAACTTCCACTAAAGTTAATCTAGTCTTTTTTATTAATTTTCTTTCTTTTTTTTTTTTTTCTTTTTTTGTTCTATTTCGGAGATAGGTGTGTGTAATGCCTTATCAGACTTGAACATTTTCTCGTATTCCTTAAGTCCCTGTGATAGACCTACCATACATGCTCTTTCTAAGAATATTTGAAATATTTAGGGTTTTTTAGTGTTTTTGTGTCACTCTCTCTTTTTGAAACTCGTAATAGATTCTGTGATCATCATATTCACCTTTGTCAAGAATATCACAGCATTACAATACAGCTAGATAAAATAAATAAAAAAGATTTAAAAAATCATATGTGACCAGATCATTCACAATGTTATAAACCAGGATTAAATAGAATAAAAAAAAGCAATTCACATTTGTAACTAAACCTGTGAGTTTAAAGACTTATCTCGCACATAAACAAATTGAGAATAGGAAACAAAAAACTGTTGGTCTGGTCAAATATGTCGTGGGCTGTGCCAGGCTTACCAAATCCTTGGAGGAAATGTTGAGCAGGAGCTGTTAGTACAAGTAGTGAGGGACAAAGATCCATCCTGTCGAGTGTGTTTCAATCCCATACGATGCTGTCAACAACTTCAGAATGACATTTCTTTTCTCGACGCGGTAATTGGAAAAGGACTGGCAGAATGGAGTAATACCAAAGGCTTTTTAAAAGTAGGGATAATCTAGATTGATTTTTTAAAAGTATTATCCGTATTATGTTTTGTTAGAATTTTTAAATACTGAAATTTCTGGATATTGGATGAATAGCTTTTTTCTCTCTCTCTCTCTTTTTACATATATAGCTACTAAATATTTTTTGTCTTGCATACTACTTTCAATATCTGTTTATCATTCAACCCCTCCCCACCTCAAATGAAAAGAAAAAAAACCTAATTACATTTGCTTTTGGCATTCCCAGAGCCATAGGATTAGCAGGACATATCTTAATAATAATAATAATAATAACAAAAAACAACTTTCTATATCCAAGAGATTTTTGGGCATGACAGGAAGTCAGAATAACACACCCACTGCTTTCTTTGTGATACGAGGGAACTCCCTTTTCACGAGGGATCCCTTCAGCAGTAAGAGCCTGTGCTGCTGCTACTGCTGTTGGCTCACAACTGCTTCCCCGGTCAGACTAAGGAGGATAGGGGGAGTATCTTAATAACCCTTCACCTCTCATCATCACATCCAATTGATGTTTTATGCTTGAATACTTTTGAGTAAGTGGAAATCCATTTCAAAAATGTTTATATTCTGTTCAAAATTCTTGATTTGCTCTTGAGAAAAATCATTTTTTTTATATCATTTTTTTTCCTTTTCTTTTTTGTATTGCCAGTTGTCTTTTTTTATAGTACATGATTACTTCTACCTTTTCATATATATGTGAAGAGAAATGTAAGTACCTTTTGTTTCCAAGTCAAACATTTTATTTTCAAAAGTAGCCGGGTTGATTAAATACTCCTACCTAATCTTCCTATTTTATTTTTACTTTTATCTTAATTACATAGACATGCAGATGAAAAAAGGAGGAGGAGGAGGAGGAGAAAAAGAATTTCTTTCCCAGCTGTAATAATAACAAGCAAGAAATCTACAAAAACACCAACCCTGAAGTTCTTACGTCAGGCCAGACCAAAGATGTGCTTTTGTGTTCTATGCAATTCTGGTAGATGTAGTAAACGACGGTCAAACCATCACTTGATGAGTTATGCAAATAGTTAAGACGATGTGGAATCCTTCTGGGGCTAGCCTGCCGATTCGTTTAGAATTATGCTCTTACGTTGACCCTTTTCTCCTTTTTGACGACGCGTAACGTTATTTATGATCAGAAAATTTATAGATATTTGTACATTCCTGCTCTAGATGTTAAATAATTTTTTTGTAAAAGCTTTTTTTTTTTTTCAAATATTGATTCAGACTTTTTTTTAATATTTGAGGAAAAATATATATATAGCTTCAGACCTTGCAGTATGTATGAATTGAGCCTATCCTTTATAACTCTAGTGGTCAGTCATTTATACATATACTGTAAGATATATTTCATAATCTTATAGAATATTATGGTACTGTATTTTATCAAATGTCAAAGGAACTTCCAAGAGAAAACAGGAATAACTAATGTTTACTGTTAATATGTCATGATTTTTTTTTCTCAGAAAACAGACATAAGTAGGCTTAATGATTGTAAAAAACCTACTTTGCTGTTTTCTTTTTTTTATCAATTGTTCTTTCCAGAAATTAATGAAAGTTAGATCATGTCAAGTAAATTTATATTTGAATTATTCTGTCTTGGAAAAATGATGTCAAGAAAGAAGTTCCTTTGTCATATCATATATCCTTTCTGAAATTTGTAAAGAAGAATGATGAGAAAGAAAGTTTTAATACCCCCTTTCTATATTTGTGCAACTTTCTCCAGTTTTGTGAGTTACATAAGGTAAGGCTCCCTGTTTTATGAAGACTTATTCCCTTGTACATATAATCTCCACAGTCTTTTAGTGGATTTTTTAGGATCTCTCTTTCAGCTACAAAGTTCTTAATAAACCCCATCTTTATAGGTAATGATGCATATAATTGTTATGCCAGGAGCACCAGTTGTGTATTCAACATATCAAAAAGAAAAAAAAAAAAAAGGAAAAAAAAGATACAGAGAATGAATTTGAGTCCCAGACTGTTCAACCAAGCATCATATATATATATATATATTTACATAAAATATTCTTTGACTTTCTTTTTTTTTATTTTTTTAAAGAGGAAAATTAGAGAATAAACCAAGAAAGAAAGAAAAAAAGAGTCTTTTCTGTCTCAAATTCATTGTCTGGCAAAAGAGAACCAGCAAATTTAATGCTATGGACATGACTGTCTCCATGCACCAGGAGGGGCCTTTGAGAGAGATCCGCGAGTCTAGGTGGCTTAGATAATGACGGATGATGAGTACCTCTGACTCATGGATACTCACTGCTAACTGCTGGATAATCATACTGTTAAATCTCGTAAGACTGACGGAGCTGACTGTGTGTATATGACTTTACAAAATCTGCAATAATATAAAAAAAGGTCAGTTAGGAGATGCAGAAGAGGTCTTGGTGGCAAAATTAAATCTGGTTAATTTGGATGTTGAAGCCAAAGAGTTTGTGCATATATTGTATGACCCATATTATTAATGTACATATATTTTTTATCCATATGCCTTCAAACAGTTTCTGGGGTTTCTTTAAGTTATGGCTTTTTAGAGTAGAATTTCTGAGTTCTCTCCTTCATTGAAATTACATGTTTCTTTAATTTTCACAAGGAATGATTTTCATGGTGCATGTCTCTTAAAAGAAGTTCCTATTCTTGACAAGACTGAACATGCTACTAGTTAAATAAATAGTGAGAGATTTTCTAAACAATACTATTTGCTCTTTGTCACTCAAGCTAGTACCACAGTAGCGCTTTTTTATTATTATAATTTTATCTATAAATACACAGACAGCATTAGCTACACCAAAAGCCCCTCCAGTGAATGCCAAACAACGAAATTTGGGCAAAGGTTTCATTGCTTTGGAAGAATGTAATAAGAAAAGAAGAATTAGAAAAAAACTTTTGTGTAAATAAGATTTTGGTCTTTCTTATATTCATTTTTACTAAGGCAAAGCATTTACAAGAATGCCACCTATGACGTGTGAAACCGTTTGCTTCCTGCTGTTCATATTTTCTTCTCTTTCTTCAGTCATTACAATTGACCTTTATGTCCTATTGAAATCTTATATAAGCGCAAATTGCCCACCTGCTGCTATGGTTAAGAAGCACTGTATTATACTGGATCTCATGGGGTACCAGTGCCTGCAAGAGAAGCCTACCGTGGATCAAATGCTACACACTTGATCAGGGTCAAGCCACAAGGCGAGTTTTACATCTTAGCTATTCAGTCTCCTTGATGTAATGAGATTCATCACACTGCATTCGGTGCAACAATCACTGCATACTTCATATACACACATACACATATGTTACACCTTTGAATACCTTTTTGATAGTATTTCAGGCTTTAAATAGTAATCATTAGTGAAGACGGCTATCAGTCAAATGCATGGATTACATATATCAACAATCTATTTAAATGGCACAATCACGTGTTCTTTCTTATGACTGTTTACAGATGATTAGCACAATTTATGAAGGATACTCATTTTAGAGGCTAATTGTCATCCAAAAACCCCTATATATTTTTTTGAATGTATGAAAAAGTTCCATTTGTAAAAGTCTGTGTATCAGATCTTCCATTACGTGACAAATGGGGTTGTTTCAGACCTGATTTAAGGGTGTGTGAATTGCAAAAGTGCAAAGATTCTTTAAACATATTTTAAAAGCATGGGAATTTGAAGATTTAATACATTAAGAGAGATGATGATGATGATGTTAATCATTCATGATTAATGTATCAGATGATTTTGAATAATCAGTCAATTAAGAGAGGCCAAAAAGTGCCTAGTTATGTGCCAGCATATGGATAAAAGTGTATCTAAGTTTTTATTTGTACGAAGCACATATGCCAAATAATTGCTAACTTGAAACTTGCCCTCTGTTTTATTGGAAAACAAAAGGCAAAATATTTTGCACAAATTATTAATGATATACATTTGCACATTGTATTTATATTTACATATATGAAGAATAAAGACTGATCTTGGATTTTTATGTCAAGATCTAAAATTCACAATTGATATCTTTTCAGGTGTATTTCTTAACATATGATTTATGTTACAGAAAATACAGAGCATAATACGCTGCTAAGTGTTATGATGTGAGCAGAGAAAAGTAAATACCCATTAACAGTTATAAAATTGAAACTTAACTTACATACACCCTCATGCCGTATGTAAATAATAATTTAATAACATACACAGAGGCATGATTTAAACTAAAGACACACACATACACAGCATAGATAGCATACCTTTCTTCATTATTCACTCATTCATTCTCATATATGAATAGGTTCATAAGAAGGACTGCAATATATACTAGTATGAAGCCTGATTATTTGTAATGAATCACAGTTTTGTGCTTAATGATAATGAGAAGAAAAAACATAATGCTGTGCTATCATTGTAGCTGGTCTGTGAACAGTCTTTCATTTTGGCATTCATCATTATAGTATGTCACTGGTGAATATACCCTCACATTATATAGAATCTTTACCGAGAAATTTTGAGAATATTGTAACTTCATGAGCATAGACAGCTAAGCCACAGTGGAACAGCCTCGTATGTAGTATTTCATAGCTATTACAAAGCCTTCCTTAACTACGAAAGAGTTGTTGCAAAGTGGCTTAACTAACAATTTGTACTTTAAAAATATAAAAGGTAATTGTCAGGATACTCCATTCTAAATAATCAAAAATTTAATGTCTTGATAAACATCTTTGAGCACATCCCATATATAAATTTGTATATACATATTTCATAGGCTCAATTTAATCACACAGCTCTGAATTGTTACATCACTGCACTGAACATTTGTTATTCAGTATTTTACCTGTTTTCCATTTCTTAATAAAGGATTATATAGAATCTGCCATTGTTTTATTGATCCATGAAAAGATGCATTGCTGTAGTTTGCAAATAGGAATAACATTTAAGACATAATAATAGAAGAAGAAACATTTTACTAGTCGTTAATGAATGATTACTGTGAAATCTTTAAAGAAGCATAAGCATATATATTTACTCCTGCTTGATGACCTTTGACATTGTGTTAATCAATGTCTCTCTGCCTCATGTGAACTGGTTTCAAGATTTTAAATAATTTTATCTAGTTATGAATTACAAAAAAAAAAGGTTATTCAAGCAACTTAATGATTAAGCCATAGGATATTAATGTCATTTTCAGTAACAGTCTTGATATAATATTCATAACATCAAGATCTGAAAGAGAACACAGGGTCTGCTAGGAGCACAAATTAGTATAATCTATAGATTCTGGATTGTGTCTAAGGAAACAAAAATTTTATATTTGCAGTTTATTCATCTAAAGATAAATTCCAATCCTTGAATTATTTTAGTTTTAGTTTAAAGTTAAAGGAATTGTACCGTATAATTATCACAGTGAAATAACCATTTTAATAAACAAATTCACTTTGATTCTTTCCCTATAAACCTTTCATAGCAATAATGATAATAATAGCAAAGCAAATATGATGATCATAACCATAGTATAACTGGTCAAAATGATTTCATTCATAAATATTATATTGGTAATAACGATATTGATAATAACATTAGTAAATAATAAAACTAATAGTAATAGTAGCAGTAGCAGTAGCAGAAGCAAGAGTATGAAAAGTAGCAATAGTGGTAGCAATTATAACAATCATCATTATCATTAATATTGACAAAAATGATATCAACAATAAAAAATATGCATAATAATAATAATAATAATGATAATTGTAATAAAATTATCATAACAATAACAATGACAATAATCATTAGAATAACACAATGGTTACAATGGTTTGAGGAACAATGATGGTGATGATGATATTCAAGACAACAACAACAATAATATCACCAATAATAGCAATGAGGGTATAATCTTATTAGTAATAATGATAATTATGATAAGGATGATAATGATAATAGTAATAATAGTTATGATAATAATAATAATAATGATGATGATGATGATGATGATGATGATAATAATAATAAAAATTATGTCAATATTGATAATGATGCCGTGGGCATGACATTGATGATGATGATATGATATGATATGATATAATGCTGATGGCAATGAAGATGGTGATGAAAGATGATGATAGTGATAATGATAGTCTTGATGCTTGTGATGGTGATGATGATAGAATGAAGATGAAGATGGAGATGATGATGACAACAATGACAATAATATCAATGAGTGATAATGATGAAAATGATGATAGAGATAATGATAATACTATCAATTATAATTATAATAATGATAAAAAATAATAATAATCATAAATAAATGACTATACCTAACGTGTTGTGGTGATTCTCTTCGGCAACTCTCTAAGTCCCATTTACGTCGACACAGAGAAAGAGAGAGAGAGAGAGAGAGAGAGAGAGAGAGAGAGAGAGAGAGAGGGAGAGAGAGAGAGGAGAGAGAGAGAGAGAGAGAGAGAGAGAGAGAGAGAGAAGAGAGAGAGAGAGAGAGAGAGAGAGAGAGAGAGAGAGAGAGAGAGAGAGAGAGAGAGAGAGAGAGAGAGAGAGAGAGAGAGAGAGAGAGAGAGAGAGAGAGAGAGAGAGAGAGAGAGAGAGAGAGAGAGAGAGAGAGAGAGAGAGAGCAGCGTTTGTTTTACTGCGTAAGTATATGCCACAGAAGGCTCTTGATAAACGCGGCAATCAACATTTCTTTGCAAGTTGCGCTAAACAATCGGTGTAGGCCTTGCAATCATTACGATATGCTTTTTTTTCATTTTTCCTCTGAAGCATTCAACAGGTGAGAGCAATATATAGGTTGTTGCTTTAGAAGAAGATGAGTAAGAAAAACGAAACACGTATTTTTTCCCCCGTGACGAATGGGGGAAAAAATAAGAATTATCCCTGACGCAAAAACAAGTTTGCTTCGTTTGCCTTTTATTTATGAAGGCGTTTCTAAGAAAGCGTTGGCAGCAACTATGCGGAAAAGGGAAGCGGTTGGATGGGGTTTACTGCCAAACATTTTTTCAACCTTATGATGTATCATAAAATATCACATGTATGTATCTTATTTTGTATCTCGTGTGCGTGTTTGAACGTTTCTGCGAATATGGTAGACATTTCTGTAATATGTCATGACTGTTGGGAGAGGGAGAGGGAGAGGGAGAGAGAGAGAGAGAGAGAGAGAAAGGGAGAGAGAGAAAGAGAAAGAGAAAGACAGAGAGAGAAAGAGATAGAGAAAGAAAGAAAGAGAGACAGAGAGAACGGAGAGAAAGAGAGAACACGGAGAGAAAGAAAGAGAGAGAACGGAGAGAAAGAAAGATAGAGAACGGAGAGAAAGAAAGAGAGAGAACGGAGAGAAAGAAAGAGAGAGAACGGAGAGAAAGAAAGAGAGAGAACGGAGAGAAAAAAAATAGAGAACGGAGAGAAAGAAAGAGAGAGAACGGAGAGAAAAAAAGAGAGAGAACGGAGAAAAAGAAAGAGAGAGAATGGAGAGAAAGAAAGAGAGAGAAGGGAGAGAAAAAAAGAGAGAGAACGGAGAGAAAGAAAGAGAGAGAACGGAGAGAAAGAAAGAGAGAGAACGGAGAGAAAGAAAGAGAGAGAATGGAGAGAAAGAAAGAGAGAATGGAGAGAAAGAAAGAGAGATCGGAGAGATCGGAGAGAGAGAGACTTTTTTTGACTTTGACGAGTTTATTGAGACAAGTGATTACGTACATCTCAAAAGGATGAGGTAACATAGGTTATCCTCACCCCAATCTTAG
>BOPN01000640.1:45000-82500 GCA_017312705.2 Penaeus japonicus
GTTGAGAAAATTGTGTTGAATGCCACAATGGAACGAGAAAGAAAACTAATAAGAAGATTGATAAAATCAACCAAACAAACAAAACCAATAAACAAAAACAAATCAATGATAACAAAAAAAGAAAATGGCGGAAGACAATCAAATAAGCAATTGAAACCATGAAAGAAGAGTAATCATAACAACAATGAAAATGATACTACTGAAAATAACGCGTTCAGTCACAAAGACGGCGAAAACAAAAATCTATATAAAAACAATATCAAAAGTCAACAATAAAACAAAATACGTAAAATATTAAAGATCTATCAACCAAAAGTAGACCACATAGCAAATACCATATGCCATTAATCAAACTAAATAGACACTAAAGAAAATGGGTACCGGGATAACTTAAGTAAACCCGCGAAAGGGAGAACGTGGTGCCAAATAAGGTCATGGAAGGGTGACTGTGTCATCTTCTCCACAGTACAAATATATAAACCTACGCACATATTCATATATCTGTAAAAAAAAGAGATTCAAATACGTGTATATATGAGCGTATATATGAAAATCATACACACATAAATATAGAAAGGTGTATGTAGGTCGAGAAAGCATTTGTGTTACTAAAAATAACTTCAGCTTTGGGGTTGGGGCCTAAACCTTTATCTTTCGTATCTCTCCAGTCATTCCCCTTCCCATTTATTGCCGCGTCTTTGCCTAACCACACATCTAGCTTTGTAGCTACATTCCCCCTATATCCTTTTCTCTCTATATATGTGGATATATAGGTACCCAGACACGATATCCTCGCCATTCGAATTCGCATTCCCAAAGACTGAAGTAGAACGCTTTGCTCTCCTCCCCGCCTCGAAATATTCCTTTATAATAAGCATTATTCGCAACGATAATTGGGTCTGTCGTGCAAAGTGGTTCGCCGAAATTTTCCATATTTCATTGATAAAAAAAAAAAAAGTAAGTTGGCCTCGGAAGATTTCCAGAGGCAAGAGATGAGCACTTTGTTGAATAAGAGAAAGCTTTAGTGAGGATATTATGTAGTCCGGCTGAATCTCTAAGGAAGGAGATCGTGTTTTTAGATAGGATGGAAAGGATGTGTGTGTGTGTGTGTGTGTGTGTGTGTGTGTGTGTGTGTGTGTGTGTGTGTGTGTGTGTGTGTGTGTGTGTGTGTGTGTGTGTGTGTGTGTGTGTGTGTGTGTGTGTGTGTGTGTGTGTGTGTGTGTGTGTGTGTGTGTGTGTGTGTGTGTGTGTATGTGCTTTATCCCTTTCCTTCTTTCTTCTTACTTAATTTCTCACCCCTCCCTTCCTTACCCTCTTCACCTCCACGCACGAGCAAGCATCTCAACCGTGCTCTAACTTCATTAATCTCCTTCCTGTATTCGTAAAATCGTAAATCCTTCTGCAATACCGCAATAATATTTAGATTTAGGTCATTTGACAGTGTATCAGCATCACATTACCTTAAATAATAATTTCATTTTTCTGATTTTAAACATTACATTTACTTACGTAAATTTCGATCACATATAGTGAGACAGGTTCTACAGTGACATATTCATGATTTACTCTTGTACTTCATCTTCTTACAAAAGATATTTGATTCAGAGGTCGTTTTTCTTTTACGATTAATAAGATTTATCAGATACTTATTAAGCTGTTCTATCTCCAAATTTAAATCCCCTTACTCTTTCGTGTGTTTTTTCTATTTCTTTTTCTTCTTCTCATTTTGCTATTATCATTATCATCATTGTCCTCTATATATTTTTTCTTGTTATATAGTAATGACATTAAACTAATTTTTTTTTCTGTTTCTTTTTCTATCCATTATAAATGTATTTCCTTCACTTATACGTGTATGTTTAATGAATGCATGGCCCTAATTGTTTGTTCCTTCGCAAAGCATCGGTGTTTGACGAGATTTTGTCTCAAAGAAACTCTCAAACAAACAAACAAACAAACAAAAAAAAAAATACTCGAGCTGAGTCGGAAATAATAATAATAAAAAACATTATACACTCTACGTAATGAACCTATTTTGTGTAAAGTACTTGTCTACCAAAGTATCAAACACATTAATTTACAAAAACAAACAAACAAACAATAAGAAAACACGCAAACAAACAAACACACACACACATTTTTTCAATCTTATATAAACATTCTTATCCCCTTCGCTCTTACGACATTCAAACATTTTTTCTCCCCCCTCCCCCTCCCCCCCCCCCGTAGCTCAGCATCTCACAGCGAGATTAGCATGATTTACTCTCGCACATCATCTTCATATGAAAGAAATTGGATCGAGGAAGATGTCACCTGTGCTCCGTAAGAGGTCGTTCTTCCATAACGACCTGCAAGATTTATGCTTATAACGTGGGCATTAGGTCGTTCGAGCTGAATGCCTTTGCCCAAGATCAGAGTCAGATGCTGGAAGGACTCGAGAGGACTGACCACCGCTGATTTACATTTGCAAATAAAGAAAGAAAGAAAAAAGAAAAAAAAAGAAAGAAAGAAAGAAAGAAAAAAAATAATGTCGGAAACTGCGAGCAGATATAATCATTATCATAAGTTTCATGATTTTGATGATCAAAAACTAATTCCCTTGGAGAATATATGTATATATATATATATATATATATATATATATATATATATATATATATATATATTATATATATGTATATGTATGTATATATATGCATATATCTATATTTATATCTATCTTTCTTTCTCTCTCTCTCTCTCTCTCTTTCTCTCTCTCTCTCTCTCTCTCTCTCTCTCTCTCTCTCTCTCTCTCTACCTATATATATATATATATATATATATATATATATATATATATATATAGAGAGAGAGAGAGAGAGAGAGAGAAAGATATATATATATATATATATATATATATATATATACATATATATATATATATATATATATATATATATATATAAATATATATCTCTCTCTCTCTCTCTCTCTCTCTCTCTCTCTCTCTCTCTCTCTCTCTCTCTCTCTCTCTCTATATATATATATATATATATATATATATATATATATATATATGTATATATATATATATATATATATATATATATATATATATAAGTATATATATATATATATATATAAATATATATATATATATATATATATATATATATATATATATATAACCACACTGGAGGGTTCCAATGTATTCTTCTCCCTGGCGTTTACACTATTCCTGCTTAAATGCACGCCTTCGCCTTCACTCACCCCTCCCCCTCCTCCCTCCCCTCCCCCCAACGCATCCGCCTTCGCATTCCAAAACCCACAAGGAGAAACCCTTATTTGTTAGATTCACTTCGGATTTTTTTCCTTTGTTCTACGCCTTATTCGCAAAGACAGATGAGTCAGCCGAGCAAAGTGGCTTGCCATAATGTTGCAGTTTTCAACGTTGCCGACAAGAGAGTTTGTCTCGGAAAGAGTCCACCAGAACCGCGACCTCTGTGAGTAGGATCTCGCATTAGGAGGTTTTCCTGTGGCTGAAAGATGAGGCTGAGGTCCTAAGGAAGGATCTCCGACTGGTCCCGCTAAAGGTATCCTGGCTGTGTGGAATTGACTCTTTCCTCGTGTCTTTTTCTCCTTCATTCCTCTGATTTCTTCTCTCTCGTTCTGGTTCTCATCCATTTCTTCTCTCTCAGTTTCTCTTCTTTTCTTTTATCTTCCTCTTTTCTGACGTCTTTCCCTCCTTCTGTCTATCTACCTATCTATTCCTCCCTCCCTTCCTCCTCTATCCCTCCTTCCCTCCCTCCCTCCCTCCTTACCTCCTTACCTCCCTCCCTCTCTCCCTCCCTCCTTACCTCCCTCCCTCCCTCCCTCCTTCCCTCCTTCCCTCCTTACCTGTCAGTATTAGTGAAAACGAATAGGCAGACCAAAGGAGCGAGGAAACCGCCACACAACGACACGTTATCAGGAGGAGGAATAACAAGGCGCGAGAGATAAAAAGGAATCTTGGTGGGTGGATGACACGATATCCTTTCAGTCGAAAAAACGGAGACAGTGCCACATAGGTTGGAAAATCGGATATACAAGCTCTGAGTGCCGAAATACTGCAGAGGCTTTAGGAAGCTTACCTTCGGAAAACACCTGTTGAACAAAATAATACAGCCCTCATTTCTTTATTGCTTTATTAACTTCCATCAGATCTATCTAAATTCAGGCTTTAAATTTGATATCAATCTATTCTTAATAGCTCATAATTTCAATTTGTTTGTTGAAAGCGTAGGGTCGATAGATTTGATCCCGTTTGCAGGATTTTCGGTATTCAAAGGGAGATTTTTGCAAATGTGTGTCCCTGGAGGTCAATCTTTTCGAGAATTTTCTCCGCGAGAGAAATACTCAGCTTGAACAGCCTAATAGACATTTGATAGATAAAAGTCAAGCCGGCCGTGACAGCAGAACGGCCTCCATCACGTGATATTACTCACGGTGAAGTGTGTATAGGTATTAATTATGTTCATTTCACTACAAGAGCAAAGGGGAGAAATACAGACGAAAATAGAATGTTATATTAATTACGAATGAATAGATAAACAAACTCCTCACTATACCCTTCGGAGAAGAGTAGTTAATATCCTTTAATAAATTTCATTTTTTGGTTAATTTCATATAACTTGGAGGAATGTAATGAAAAATAGGGATGCATACAGCTATTGTACAATTCTCTCTTATATTGTATTTTTTTTTTCTTTCTTTATAGAAAAGCCAACGACAAACACACTTAGGGAATAATAATGCATTGGACGAATAAGCATGACTCTGAGAAAAATATATACGTACAAACTTAAAACACACACACACACATATCTATCTATACGTACAAACTTAAAACACACACACACACATATCTATCTATACGTACAAACTTAAAACACACACACACACATATCTATCTATCTATCTATCTATATATGTGTGTGTGTGTGTGTGTGTGTGTGTGTGTGTGTTTATATGTGTGCGGGTGCAAGTCAATGCATGTGCAAGAAAAGAAAAAATATTCGAAATAAATCTTCAGTTAGGAAATTTCAACCAAACAGGAATTCCTTCAGAGAAAAGACAAGTGAATCCTAATTTCCAACGCCAAATTTTCTATTGTAATTTCACTACAATGTAAAGTCAAGAAAAGTCCACAAAACTTAATGAAAAAGTCTTTGACTGCAGGCTCGACACTTTCTTTTCTTCTTCTTCTTCTTCTTCTTTTTATATCATCCTTATTTTTCCATTAATAACGCTAACGCTCACCCCTTTTCTTCCCCTTTATCCGAGTGTGGCTTTGGCTAATCATTCGTCTAACTCTGCAACTATATCGGTCTATATCCTTTTCTTGATCTAGCTATTTCTCTCTATACACCACTCACACTTACACACACACACACACACATATACATACATATATATATATATATATATATATATATATATATATATATATATATATATATATGTATATATATATATATATATATATATATATATATATATATATATATATATATATATATATATATATATAAATATATATATATATATATATAAATATATATAACCTGATTTGGGACTTAAATTTTATATATGTTCACACACACACACACACAAACACATACACACACACACACACACACACACACACACACACACATATAAATGGATGAACACACTTATGAGTATGTATTCTTCCACACATAATTTCAAAAATACACACAATCGATTGCCAGTTCCATCTTACCTCAATACCACCGCATTTGTCCGTTTGTTCGTATTTCCGCCTCAGTTCTCCTCCTTTTCCCTCTCCTCCCAATCCGCATTCTTATTCGTAAAGCTTCAAGCAGAGACTCTCCACCTGTCATCTTCGCTCCGACATTTTCCTTCGTGATATACGCACATTATTCGTAAAGAGAAAATGAGTCTGCACAGCTAAGTGTTTCGACGAAGTTTTACACATTTCAACACATGTCGCGAGAAGTTTCTCTAGAAGGGAAGTTTTGCAGAGATGGGGAGAGGGGAGCACTTAGCTGTGTGTAGGATCTCGCTTCAGGAGCCTTTACTGGGGATGAATGCTCCGGCTGAAGCACCAAGGATGGGATCTCGAGCTACGCTTCTCTTTATTTTTATTTTTCTTGTTCGTTTTCCCGTCTTTTTTTCCTCTCTCTTCCCCATTTGCATATACTCCTATCGCACTATATTCCCGTTTTGCTATCTATTTCTCTCCTGAACACACACACACACACACATTTATATATATATATATATATATATATATATATATATATATATATATATATATGCATGCATGTATTAATATATAAATACACATAAATACATACATACATATATATATAAATATACATATATATATACATATATATATTTCTCCCTCTTCCCTTACATTCCTCCCTCTATTCCTCCTCTCCCTCTCTACCTACCTCACACCCTCACTATCATCCTCCCGGTCCAAAGCTCCCCATTACAAATACGCAATAATCCCCAAACAGAACTATCCATAGCAAGGAAAATCAAAAGGTAAGGGAGAACAGGATATAAAATGAGATCTGCGCCTTTGGATTCGAAAGGGAATTGCGTCTTGGATGGAGGATATCGGCAGGAGGATAGGATGATGCAGATCGAAGGAGGTTTCGGGGTTGGAGGTAAGAGGAGGAGGATGCAGAGCCAGCTGGTTCGGCGAGTAGGATGGTGGGGTCCTTGGCGGTGGTAGGTTTCGAAGAGGGTTTTGAGTAGGGAGCATATGTATATGTATACACTGGTCCTGGGTAGGACCTTAAACTGCAACCGGGTAAGGAACTCAGGCTTGGGAAAGCCAGAGTTTTGGGGAGTGTACAGTCACCCCTTAACCTTAATTGCTCTCAGGTCCAACCCTGCCCAGGTTGGTAGTACCTGTTAGGGCCCCGTACCAGGGTCACGGTGAAACCATTGGCAGCAGAATGGTGGATGGTGTCAGGAAGCTTTCTATGGTACAACCATTTTTCTCTGGTTCCTGTCATCACGCATGTCCGGCGCCCAACAGTGCAACTGTTATCAGCGGCGGAGATGCCTCCTCCAAGTTAGCTGGAGACTGCGACCTAAGAAAGGAAACTTGGGACCCCTACTTAGGTTTTTTCTTCGTGAGAAGACGTCCCTGTCTACCCTTCTAAGGCGTGATCTTATCACCCGGGGGGCCACGGCGGGTCGTACTCGACACATCTATGCGTGTGTATGTGTTTGTTTAGGTTTGTGTATACGCGCACGCGTAATAGATTTTCCTCATTCATAATTTAATAAATTTGGTTATTACCCTTTTCTCACCCTCGGTTAAGTCTCGCCTTCACTCCCCTATCCCCGCCATTCGAATTCGAATTCAAAATGTCACAAAGAGAAACGCTTAACTGTCATCTCCACTTCGGAATGTTCCTCCGCGATACGCAGCACTCAATATGATAAATGAGTCCGCCTGGCAAAGTAGTTCGCCAAAATTTTAACGAATGGACGCCGCTGACAAGAAACTTTGTCTCGGAAGTTTTCCAGAGCCTCTAAGAGGTTAGCGCTTGGCTGTGTAGGGAACTCACACCAAGAGACTTTGCTGAGGATGAGTGTTCTTTCTGAAGGAACCGAAAAGGGGTGTGTGTGTAACTGGGCGGCCACTCGGGGCGGATGTGATCTATCGCTGTTTTTCTGTTTCGTGGATTGATTTCACTGCCTGTGTTTTTTTTCTTTCTATTTTATCTTCACTGCCTAATGATTTTTTTCTCTTTTTTTTTCTTGTGCTCTCTCGCTGCTTTTTTGTGTTTCGTGGATTGATTTCACTGCCTGTGTTTTTTTTATTTTTTTTTTCTATTTCATCTTTACGGGCTTATTTTTTTTCCACATGCTTTATATACTAGTTTTGCTCCTTAGCACACCCGCTTCTATTCTTCAACTTTCTTTTCTCTCTCGCGTCTTACTTTCCTCCCACTCTTCCACTTTCTCCTCCCCCCTCTCCCCCTTCCATTACCCCCTCCCCCTCCCTTCCCGCTTCTCCACCCCCTTCGCCCCCCCTTCTCTCTTCTATTCCAAAATCATATTCCTCCCTCAAGGCACAGACTCTCCACACCAAAATCACCATAACCTATAACAAGGGAAAATCTATAGCCAGGGAAATACACAGAAAAGGAGACCAATATGTATACAGAGATCTTCACAACACGTCAACCTAAAACCCGGTCAATTAGGTTCACAAAAAGGAACTTGATGGAAGAACCGAATACACCGATTAGCCAATCCATGCCAAACGAGGTCAGGGATAGGGGGAGAGGGTTGGAGGTAGGGGGGGGGGGTGGAGGTTGATAGCGATTATGATGGTTTCCGTGATTTTGGATGCTGGGTTGTTTGAGAGAAGGAATTTGGGTGGAGAGCTTTGAGAGGGAGCTGGGAATGTTGTATAAATGCTGTATAGGACTCGCGACATCTCTATCGGGTCAGCTTCTCTCGTATGAAAATGGAGCCTGAAGTACTACGGGAAGGGAGAAGGTATGTGAAGGAGATGGATTATATATACAGGTATATGAATATATAAAGAGAGAGAGAGAGAGAGAGAGAGAGAGAGAGAGAGAGAGAGAGAGAGAGAGAGACAGAGAGAGAGACAGAAAGAGAAAGAGAGAGAGAGATTTATATATATACATATATGTGTATATATATACGTATATACATATATATATATATATATATATATATATATATATATATATATATATATATATATATATATATATATGTATACACACAAACACATGATTATATATAGCTTTATATGGTGATCCTTCCTAAAGAGACACGATAATATCCCGCGGACAATTTCGAATGCTAGAGAACAGCTCAAGCTAATTTTGCGATGTAACGTGAGAAAAGAAACAGAATAAGTGAGGTATATATTCAGCCCCGGCAAATGATAATTCTTATATTCTTTTTTATTCATCATGTCATACACACACACACACACACACACACACACACACACACACACACACACACACACATACACACAAAATCGTAATTGTTTAAAAAATGCATATCTCTCTGTCTACACATATATGAGCATTTATGTGCTTATACATCTGCAAACACACACACACACAACACACACACACAAACAGCAGACAGCGACAGAAATATACTTCCCAATACATTTGAGTATATCCACCCTTGGCTACGGCACCTGACCATGTTTTGTATCTCGACCTTCGTTTCCACTCCCCTATCCCTCGGCTTCCGCATTCATAATCCACAAGGTTCAAGGAGATAACCTCTTAACTATCGCCTCTGCTTGAGAATTTCCCTTCCGTTATGCGCAGTATTCGCAAAGAAGGACGAAGAGTAAAAGTAATTCGAAGGATTATTAACATTTCAAAGCCGTTCTGCGAGAAAGTTAGTTTCGGAAAGAGTTTTGCAGGGGGTGAGCTCTTAGCTGTGTTAGAGCTCGCTTCGTGGAAGGTGAGCTCTTAGCTGTGTGAGAGCTCGCTTCGTGGGAAGTGAGCTCTTAGCTGTGTGAGAGGAGAGCTCGCTTCGTGGGAGGTGAGCTCTTAGCTGTGTGAGAGGAGAGCTCGCTTCGTGGGAGGTGAGCTCTTAGCTGTGTGAGAGGAGAGCTCGCTTCGTGGGAGGTGAGCTCTTGGCTGTGTGAGAGGAGAGCTCGCTTCATGGGAGGTGAGCTCTTAGCTGTGTGAGAGGAGAGCTCGCTCCGTGGGAGGTGAGCTCTTAGCTGTGTGAGAGGAGAGCTCGCTCCGTGGGAGGTGAGCTCTTAGCTGTGTGAGAGGAGAGCTCGCTTCGTGGGGAGGGGGGGGGAGTTGCAGCTGATGAATGCTCTGTCTGGAGGGATCTCTGGCTGGCCGGGCTATTGTGGCGGATGTGAACTAACGCTGCGTCCCTTTTTCTTTTTGTGTGGGTGTCTGTGCGTGGATTTAACTCCTTCCTTATTTAATTCTACTGCTATATTCTTCACCGTCCTCTGTCTCTCTTTCTCTCTCTCTGTATCTTTCTTTTATCTCTCTCTTTCTCTTTCTCTCACTCTCTCTATCTTTATCTCTCTCTCTCTCCCTCTCTCTCTCTCTCTCTCTCTCTCTCTCTCGCTCACTCACTCTCTGTCTCTCTCTCTCTCTCTCGCTCTCTCTCTCTCTCTCTCTCTCTCTCTCTCGCTCATTTCTTCTTTCACCCCATCCTCCATCAACCTATCCATTCACGCCTTCCCGTATCCCATTAAAGGGAGATAAGGAAGGGTACAGAACGAGCTTTCATGGATTTAGGACTTCAAGAAGAAGAATAAAAGGGGTATTTAGATGGAAGGCGATTTTGTAATTTCGTTTGGTAATCTCTTTTATTGGGTCTCCGGCATTTAAATGGTCTTTGTGAGTGCGAATCACCGGCGCGGAACTTGCGTTTTGGGGATAGATATTCAGCTTCAGAGAGGGACAGATAGATAGGTAGATAGATAGAGGGATAGAGAGATAGAGAGGTAGATAGATAGAGAGATAGATAGATAGAGAGATAGAGAGGTAGATAGATAGAGAGATAGAGAGGTAGATAGATAGAGAGATAGAGAGGTAGATAGATAGATAGATATATAAATAGATAGATAGATAGATAGATAGAGAGGTAGATAGATAGAGAGATAGAGAGGTAGATAGATAGAGAGATAGAGAGGTAGATAGATAGAGAGATAGAGAGGTAGATAGAGAGAGAGATAGAGTGGTAGATAGATAGATAGATAGATAGATAGAGAGAGAGAGAGAGAGAGAGAGAGAGAGAGAGAGAGAGAGAGAGAGAGAGAGAGAGAGAGAGAGAGAGAGAATTCAAATTCAAATTCAATTCAACTTAATTCGATAAAACACAAGGGTTATTCTTTTTGAATAATCTATTGCGAAATTATAGGTATACAATACATTTGTTGCATGTTTGATAAGGTATTGAACTGACAATTTAGGAAATGCTCTTTTAATTTAATTACTGAGGTTAGTGATGTCTTTAACATTATGAGGTGGTAGATTCCAGGTCAAGCGTCCACGTAATAGCATTTGCCGTGTCCTTATATCCGTGTGTGATCTCTTGACACAGAGAGAATTTACTTGTCTTGTTCGAACACCTGATGTGTACCCTACAGTCTGTAAAAAAAAAAAAAAAAAAGAGAGAGAGAGAGAGAGAGAGAGAGAGAGAGAGAGAGAGAGAGAGAGAGAGAGAGAGAGAGAGAGAGAGAGAGAGAGAGAGAGAAACAGACAAACACGCCCTGAAAACGAACAACAAATACAATTTTTAAGAATGACGAACAAGCCTCATCCCGAGTGTCAGGGAGACGGGCGGACAATGAACTTTGGAATGGGTGAGACAAAACGACGGCTGCAGGCGGTGGATGCGTCAGGAATAGAGACAAATGGGGGACATTTTTCTAAATTTTCATTCCAGTTTCAAAATATCACCATGAGAGAAAAGGATTTTATATTAGGGGTAATGTTAGGAGTAGAGTGGTAGGGAAAGATATGCGCATACGTAGAAAGATATGTGTTTGTGTGTTCCCAATCCTTAATATACACACACATATACACACACACACACACACACACACACACACACACACACACACGCACATTCCCAATCCTTAAATACACACATACAATCAAAACACAGGCAAAAACACCCCCACACACCAAACAAAACACGCACACAACACACGCATATAACCCTTCCCCCATCCTATATACGAACCCAAAACCATACATATACACACTTGGTACGTTATTCCCTATAGCTTATGTCGTTTCGCTGTCGACAACAAAGGAAAATGTCGCTCGCCTTGTCTTAGGATCTACTTTATGGCATTTTTGCTTACGACGGCTGGCTACGTCTTCATTCCTGCGAGAAAAGATTTGCCTATTCGTATCATTCGATCCCTCTCTCTCTGTCTCTGTTTCTCTCTCTCTTCTTTTTCTTCTTCTTGTCTATCTCTTCTTCTTCTTCTTCATCTTCTCTCTCTCGCTCTATCTATCTATCTCTTTCTCTCTTTCTCTCTCTCTCTTCTCTCTCTCTCTCTTATCTCTCTCTCTCTCTCTCTCTCTCTCTCTCTCTCTCTCTCTCTCTCTCTCTTCTCTCTCTCTCCTCTCTCTCTCTCCCTCTCCCTCTCTTTCTCTGCAAAATGCCTTTACTTCTCCACGCCACACATAAAACTTGACACAGCGTGCGAAGAGTAAGATAATGCTAATGATTATGAAAAGTCCGCTTTACTTGGGGTGAGGCGGCAGTTTGCGGTCGGATCCGTTAATCCAGCAAGTGTCATCTCATTTCCCAGTAAACCAGCGCAGAATTGTTGTAACTCTCGCATTCATTTAGTTCTCTGCATATGTGAAGCAAAATGAAGAATAACAACACTCAGGAAAGAAAATAAAAAAGTACAGAGGGGAAGAAAACAAGAAAACACACACACACACACATACACACACAGACACACACACACACAAAGGAATCAACAAAGAGTAAAAAAAGAGGAAAGACACCATGAAATAAACAAACAAAAAGAAGACAAAAAAAAAAAAAAAAAAAAAAAAAAAAAAAAAAAAACGAAAATAAAAAAATCCCCACAGTCATGAACCTAAACTGCAACCACACATCAATCAATCAATCACTGCAAGACGCTACTGGTCACAAGGCTAGATACCTTGGGAAAGAAAGCGTGTCACTCAAGACTCTATCCGGAAGACCTGAGGAAGGAATCTCCACCAGACACGACCTCAGCAAGAACATCAACATCAACCTGAGGCAGTTTGCAATGTGACAAGGCACAGTGACAGATCAGTTCGGTGATATGGCGTGGATGTTTGTGGATCGGGTGTGGGGTTTTGGTGTCGGAGAGATAGCGATAGCAGCAGGGGGTAATAATGGATATATTGATGATATATTTGAGGATGGTACTCGTGATGATAATGATAATAACACTGATATAATGATATGATGATCATTTCAACATGATCATCATCACCAACAGCAATAATACTAATAACAATAATTGTAACAATAACAACAACGATAATGATAATAATGACGATGATGGCGTTGATTATATACCATCATCATGATGTATTAATGATATTCTCATAAAGAACAGTAATTACAGCGATATTAATGATACTATTGATAGTCCAACAAATAATGATGCTTGTTAAAAAAAATACTATAATCGCAATGATGTAATGATAATAACAATAATCATGATGATAATATTAATAATGGTGATGATAAGAATAATTATGATAACAATAATGATTGTAAAGACGAAAATAATATTGATGATAATGGTGATAATGGTAATAATAATACTAATGATATGATAATGATAACATTGCCAATGAAGATAATAATATAATAATACTAATAATGACAATGATATCATTATCATTATATGATAATTGTAATAATAATAATAACAAAAATGATAATAAAGATAATAGTAATAATAATGACAAGAATAGTAATAATGATACTGCTACTACAACTATCATCATTATTATCATAATAAGGATAAGATAATAGTAACAAAAACAACAATAAGATGGCACTGATAGTGTTGTGAATGATGATAGTAATAGTAATAACAACTAAAGCAATATTAATAATCATAATGACGATAATGACAGCTACAATAACAGGGGTTACATATGACAATAGCAGTAATATTAATGATGATAATATCAATAATTATGTAAATATCTGTGGGAGTAATCATAAAAAAAATATAATAAAGATAAGGGCATAACATCATTAATAAAACAACAAAAAGATAATCAGTGAAAACATAATATAAATTGTATATTCAGTCAGAAAGGAAAATGCAGAATCTGTGTTAAAGTGTTATACTAATGAGAAGAATGAAAATGACATGATAAAAATGATTTAAATGATTTATATTCAGATTACTGATTAATAAAGATACAGAGTGTGATCAAGGAAATTGTGACTTTAGGTGACGCCCAGTGACAGAAACGCCGTTATGAGGGGGTGGGCGGAGGAGGGGGAGGGAGGCTGATCCCGTGGAACTCTTCATATCAGCACGCCAACGCCCATGCAAATAACTTGGTGTTTTGGGGATAGATATTCAGCTTCAGAGAGGGACAGATAGATAGGTAGATAGATAGAGGGATAGAGAGGTAGATAGATAGGTAGATAGAGAGATAGATAGATAGAGAGATAGAGAGGTAGATAGATAGAGAGATAGAGAGGTAGATAGATAGAGAGATAGAGAGGTAGATAGATAGATAGATATATAAATAGATAGATAGATAGATAGATAGAGAGGTAGATAGATAGAGAGATAGAGAGAGAGAGAGAGAGAGATAGATAGGTAGATAGATAGAGAGATAGAGAGATAGAGAGAGAGAGAGAGAGAGAGAGAGAGAGAGAGAGAGAGAGAGAGAGAGAGAGAGAGAGAGAGAGAGAGAGAGAGAGAGAGAGAGAGAGAGAGAGAGAGAGAGAGAGAGAGAGAGAGGGAGAGAGAGAGAGAGAGAGAGAGAGAGAGAGAGAGAGAAAGAGAAAGAGAGAGAGAGAGAGAGAGAGAGAGAGAGAGAGAGAGAGAGAGAGAGAGAGAGAGAGAGAGAGAGGGAGAGAGAGAGAGAGAGAGAGAGAGAGAGAGAGAGAGAGAGAGAGAGAGAAAGAGAAAGAGAGAGAGAGAGAGAGAGAGAGAGAGAGAGAGGGAGAGAGAGAGAGAGAGAGAGAGAGAGGGAGAGAGAGAGAGAGAGAGAGAGAGAGAGAGAGAGAGAGAGAGAGAGAGAGAGAGAGAGAGAGAGAGAGAGAGAGAGAGAGAGAGAGAGAGAGAGAGACAGAGAAAGAGAGAGAGAGAGAAAGAAAGAGAAAGAGAAAAAATAACCTAAAGCGTATATGGTACAGGGACAACCGCCGAAATAGCACATGCGACTTTTCGTTCTATTTTTTTTATTTTTTTTTATTTTTTTTGTATAAAGATGGAGCGTGAGTGTAAGTCATGTTTTTCTTTTTATCACTACAAGAGCTGAGCCAATTAGAAAAAATGTAGAGGAAAGGGGACATTTCATATTGACAAACGCTAACAATAAAATCAGTAAAAAGTCAACACCCTTCAGTAAACTCAACCTCCGGCTGTGAGAAATTTCTCTTCAGTTTATGATATAGCCCATAGACTAAAAAAAAAAAAAAAAAAAAAAAAAAAAAAAAAAAAAAAAAAAAAAAAAAAAAAAAAAAATGGGTGATACAGTCAGCCATTGTACAACTTCTCCCATATTTTCTTTTCAATCTTGTAAATAGAAAAGAGAGGAAAAATCTGAAGGTTGCTCTGGGAAAATTCTAACGGCTAGTGCACTAGAAAATAGTCTCCATCAAAAGAAATAACCGAATAAGGTTACTCACAAAAAAATATTCATATATGCATGCATGTACGGCACGTTGACACACACACACACACACACACACACACACACACACACACACACACACACACACACACACACACACACACACACACACACACACATGCGTTTGCATGTGCATATGTTTAAGTCCATGTAAGTGTCATATAGTTACTATTACTACTAAAGGAGTCTTCAGTAACAGAATTTCATGATCCGATCTGAGTTAAATCAAACGTAAAGTCCCTATGAGAAAAGTCAGAAGATTCTTGATTCCTAATAGCAAATTTTCGCTTGTTTGCAATTTCGGTGGAATGGCAAGAAACGTTCTCCGAGCTTCATAAAAAAAGCCATGCGCACGCAGTGATATCTAACGGTTTTTTTTCGTTATTAAGATTACTGCCTACCCGTTATATATATATATATATATATATATATTCAGCCATAACATGTTTGCTCTTGTATTTCCTTTCCGGTCTTGTTACTTACTATGCATTAAAAATCTGTAAAAAATATTTCTGAGAAAAGCAAACCTGCAAACGCGCTTAGAAAATATCATGCATAGAAAAATATTCCGAATAGAAATGACGCAGAAAAATAATCAAATCTTGCATATTCGCACATAATTCCAAATACGCATAACACGATAAACTGCAACAGAAAGGTATTTCCCGCTCCATGTCCATCGCCATGCCTTGACCACGGCGTCTGCCAGTGCTTTGTATATCTGAATGCATTCGCCTCCACTCCCCTCTCTCTGCCACCCGCATTAGTATTCCCAGGGGTTCAAGGAGAACCTTTTGACTGCCATCTTCGCTTCGAAATTTTCCTTTGTCATCCGCATTATCCACAAAGATAAATGAGCTTGTCGAGCTAAGCGGTTCGACAAAACTTTTTTTTACACGGTTCAGCGCCGGCGACAAGAGAGTTTGTCTCGTAAGATTTGTAGAACCGCTAAGGGCTGAACACTTGGCTACGTGGGAACCGGCCTCCGGAAGTGTGACTTTGGCTGAATGCTCTGGCTGAAGCACAAAGGAAGGGATTTTTTGGCTGGCTGGGCTTTTGTGGCGGATGTGAACTTTCATTACGTTTTTCCGTGATTTTTTTTGAAATCATTGTCTTCTTCATCTTCCTTTTTCTTTCTATCCCTCTCACTTTTATGTACAGACTTTGCTCATTTCTACTGTTCTTTCCCCGGAGACTCTTCTTTCATTCTATCTCTTTCTCTCTTTCACGATTTTTTTTCTGTCGTCACTCACTTTCTCCCTTCTATCTGTCTTCTCTCCCTTCCCTCCATTCCACCCTCCCTCCCTTCCCTCTGGTCATAGACTCCTAACCTAAAAATCACAATAGTCTCTGAACACAGAACACCAGGAAGATCAAAATAGAGATCAAATCCCGTCTAGAAATTCATATCATTTGAAAAGAGAGACACTTCTTTGACCAAGTACAAAGAGGAAGCATTACATGTCAAGTGAAGTGCAATACATGTCAAGTGAAGTGCATTACATGTCAAGTGAAGTGCATTACATGCCTCAAGTGAAGTGCATTACATGTTAAGTGAAGTGCCTTGCATGTCAAGTGAAGTGCCTTGCATGTCAAATGAAGTGCATTACATGTCAAGTGAAGTGCCTTACATATCAAGTGAAGTGCATTACATGTCAAGTGAAGTGCATTACATGTCAAGTGAAGTTAAGGAGGTAGGAAGAGAGAAAGGGAGGGGAGGGGAGAGGGAGAGTGACATAAATTGGGCTACTGATAGTGATCGTGACGGCTCTGTCCTAGGTTTGGACATGGGTATTCTTGGGTATAGGTTGTGGGTGGAGATAGGAAATCAAGGGGTGCTAAGTTGGCACTAAGTAGAGTAGGAATAGGTTTCTGGGTTTAGGGAAAGAGGGTTTTAAAGGAGGGAGAAAGGGAGGGAAAGGAATAAGGAAGGTAGGAATAGGTTTCTGGGTTTAGGGGAAGAGGGAGAAAGGGAGGAAAATGAAAAGGGAGAAAGGGAGGAAAATGAAAAGGGAGAGGGGGAGGGAAAGGAAAAGGGAGCGTAGGAATAGGTTTCTGGGTTTAGGGGAAGAGGGTTTTAAGGGAGGAAAAGGAAAAGGGAGGTTTGCAGTCTCGTTTTCGTTGGCGTTTCATCGTTTATATCGAAATCTTTGAGGAAGGAGTGGGTGGGGGGTGGGGATGGGGGTCAGTCAGTAGCAATTCAACCCCGTGAGTCCTTCTTGTATCAGACATATATTTAAGGAAAAAGGAATTCAATCTGAACAACCGTACGCATACATATATCAATCTTGTTGGGCGTGACAGAAGAACGACCTCCCACATTGCACAGGCGACGTGTCTTGCAGTGCAATTTCTTTCGTATGAAGATGAAGTGTAAGAGTAAATCACGGCTAGGGCACTTCCCTTGAGCGAAGAGAAGTACATATGATATATTACGTATTATGCAAGTGTGATAGATATTATGTAAAGCAAATGAGGGTAATTAGAAAGTGAATAAGAGTATAAATAGTGTTAATTTCGTAGGGGAGAGGACATAACCTATAAAAAATCAACAACGACAGAAAATATCTTTGGATCATATGCTGGATTTTTTTACAATCTTGTCACGTGTGGAATAAAATAAAAGAAAAAAACGAGGATGAAAGTTTTTTAAAAAGAAAGAAAGAAAAAAAAAATCCGGGCAAGCGCAGTTGGGAAATAAGCTCTATTTGAAAAGAACAACTATGTGAGCGTCAGAGCAAAGAAGTCACTTCAGAATACTCCTTCGTTATGCGAATTATTTACAACGAAGATAGTTGAGCGAGTCTGCCAAGTAAAGTAATTCGCCGAAGTCTTGCACGCTGCAACGTCGGCAATAAGAAGGTAAGTATCGGAAGTGATTTTGCAGAGCCAAGAGTGAATACTTACATGCGATCATAACGGAAAGCTCTATCGTGGAGCTCTGGCTGAAGCACCAAGGCCGGTCTGGCTCTTGATGGTGGACGCAAGCTCTCTTTTCCTTCAATATATCTTTTTACTTCATCCTCTTTCGCTTGTTCTTACTTCCTTTTTTTGCTTTCATGCAGGAATAAACATATCAACTTTGCTCTCTCTAACATCAAACCTCTGGTTCTCATTTTTTTCTATCTCGTTCTCTCTTTCGTTCTCTCTTGTTCACGCTATCTCTGTCTTTATTTCTCTTTCTCCATCTGGTTTATTCATACTTTCCTCCATCGCTCGCCCACTACTGATTGTGACTTTTTTTTTCTTCCATCCTTCGGTAATCTCCACCTTTCGGTTGTAAAAGGAAAGACCCTTGTAAAATTTTATACATTCAGGTATTTCACTCTTTTTCTCCAGTATTTATTTTCCAGTATTGTCACTTAAAAAAAAAGGAAGAAAAAAGAAGAGAAAAAGAAAAAGAAAACATATATATATATATATATATATATATATATATATATATATATATATATATATATATATATATATATGTTGAGTTTCTTTTAGTTCACGGCAAGCGCTTTCTGGAAACAACGTGTATTGAAAAGCATAACCGCATAGTCATGATACAGGAAATATTTACCTATATTTGCACACACACATACACACACACACACATATACGGGCAAAAACGTAGATGCGTGTGTGTGTATGTGTTTATGTATTCCAATGATAAGTTTTCACAATCGGATCTTACTTATATCAAACATAAATCCCTCAGAGAAGAGCAATTTCACTGCAATGTAAAGCTTAGGCTGCAACTCCAACATTGATTAACCCCCCCCCCAAAAAAAAAAAAAAAAAAATCTCTCTCCCCTTTATTGTCGTGTGCCTTTGTCTAACCCCCTACATCTAAATTTTCAACTATGTCCGTCTGTGTCCTGTGTAGATATACAGCTATCTATGTGCTTGTCTATCTGTCATTTTTTTTTCTGCTTAATGTTATTCTTATTTACCCATCTACGTAAGTATATTCATATGTTCATCCGTTTTATTTCTTCGTATCATCATCATCATCATCATCATCATCACACACTCACAACCACACACACACAAACAAACACACACACAACCACACACAACCACACACACAAACAAACTACGTAAATGTATTCCTCAATTCCAATTCTATCCACTTGTACATTCACCCCTTTAACACGGCGTTTACATGTGCTTCATGTATTTTGCATGCATTTGCTTCCACTTTCCTCCCCCCCCCCCCCTCGCCATCCGAATTCGTCTTCCAAATAACTCAAGAAGTAAATCTCCACAGTCGTCTTCGCTTCGGAATTTTCCCTTCGTTATGCGCATTATTCGCCAAGATAAGTGAGTCTGAAGAGCAAAATGGGTCGCAGAAACTTTTCGCATTTCGGCGTCGGGACGAAACTTCGGCTCGGAGGCTTTCCGGAAAGAGCTTGGCTGTGTAGGAAGAGCTCAGTGGGAAGAACTTGCTGTGGATGAATGTTCTGACTGAAGCACCGAGGGAGGAAATTTCTGACTGAAGCACCAAGGGAGGAATTCTCTGACTGAAGCACCAAGGGAGGAATGCTCTGACTGAAGCACCAAGGGAGGAATTCTCTGACTGAAGCACCAAGGGAGGAATGCTCTGACTGAAGCACCAAGGGAGGGATCTCTGACTGAAGCACCAGGGAGGAGGGATCTCTGACTGAAGCACCAAGGGAGGGAGGGATCTCTGACTGAAGCACCAAGGGAGGGATCTCTGACTGAAACACCGAGGGAGGAATTCTCTGACTGAAGCACCAAGGGAGGAATGCTCTGACTGAAGCACCAAGGGAGGAATTCTCTGACTGAAGCACCAAGGGAGGAATGCTCTGACTGAAGCACCAAGGGAGGAATTCTCTGACTGAAGCACCAAGGGAGGAATGCTCTGACTGAAGCACCAAGGGAGGAATTCTCTGACTGAAGCACCAAGGGAGGGAGGAATTCTCTGACTGAAGCACCAAGGGAGGAATTCTCTGACTGAAGCACCAAGGGAGGAATTCTCTGACTGAAGCACCAAGGGAGGAATGCTCTGACTGAAGCACCAAGGGAGGAATTCTCTGACTGAAGCACCAAGGGAGGAATGCTCTGACTGAAGCACCAAGGGAGGGATCTCTGACTGAAACACCGAGGGAGGAATTCTCTGACTGAAGCACCAAGGGAGGAATGCTCTGACTGAAGCACCAAGGGAGGAATTCTCTGACTGAAGCACCAAGGGAGGAATGCTCTGACTGAAGCACCGAGGGAGGGATCTCTGACTGAAGCACCAAGGGAGGAATGCTCTGACTAAAGCACCGAGGGAGGAATTCTCTGACTGAAGCACCAAGGGAGGAATTCTCTGACTGAAGCACCAAGGGAGGAATGCTCTGACTAAAGCACCGAGGGAGGGATCTCTGACTGAAGCACCAAGGGAGGGATCTCTGACTGAAGCACCGAGGGAGGAATTCTCTGACTGAAGCACCAAGGGAGGGATCTCTGACTGAAGCACCAAGGGAGGAATTCTCTGACTGAAGCACCGAGGGAGGAATTCTCTGACTGAAGCACCGAGGGAGGGATCTCTGACTGAAGCACCAAGGGAGGAATTCTCTGACTGAAGCACCGAGGGAGGGATCTCTGACTGAAGCACCAAGGGAGGAATGCTCTGACTAAAGCACCGGGGAAATTCTCTGGCATATATATATATATATATATATACATACATATATGTTGAGTTTCTTTTAGTTCACGGCAAGCGCTTTCTGGAAACAACGTGTATTGAAAAGCATAACCGCATAGTCATGATACAGGAAATAGGAAATATTTACCTATATTTGCACACACACGCACACACACACACACACACACACATATACGGGCAAAAACGTACATGCGTGTGTGTGTGTGTTTATATATGTATTCCAATGATAAGTTTTCACAATCGGATCTTACTTATATCAAACATAAATCCCTCAGAGAAGAGCAATTTCACTGCAATGTAAAGCTTAGGCTGTAACTCCAACATTGATTAACCCCCCCCCAAAAAAAAAAAAAAAAAAAATCTCTCTCCCCTTTATTGTCGTGTGCCTTTGTCTAACCCCCTATATCTAGATTTGCAACTATGTCCTGTAATAATATACAGTTATCTATCTGAAAAGACTTTTTTCTGCATAATGTTATTCTTATTTACCCATCTACGTAAGTATATCCATATGTTCATCCGTTTTATTTCTTCATATCATCATCATCACACACACACACACACACACACACACACACACACACACACACACACAGACACACAAACACACACACAAACAAACACACACACACACACAAACAAACTACGTAAATGTATTCCTCAATTCCAACTCTATCCACTTGTACATTCACCCCCTTAACACGGCGTTTACATGTGCTTCATGTATTTTGCATGCATTTGCTTCCACTTTCCTCCCCCCCCCCCCCTCGCCATCCGCATTCGTCTTCCAAATAACTCAAGAAGTAAATCTCCACAGTCGTCTTCGCTTCGGAATTTTCCCTTCGTTATGCGCATTATTCGCCAAGATAAGTGAGTCTGAAGAGCAAAATGGGTCGCAGAAACTTTTCGCATTTCGGCGTCGGGACGAAACTTCGGCTCGGAGGCTTTCCGGAAAGAGCTTGGCTGTGTAGGAAGAGCTCAGTGGGAAGAACTTGCTGTGGATGAATGTTCTGACTGAAGCACCGAGGGAGGAATTCTCTGACTGAAGCACCGAGGGAGGGATCTCTGACTGAAGCACCGAGGGAGGGATTTCTGACTGAAGCACCAAGGGAGGAATCTCTGACTGAAGCACCAAGGGAGGAATGCTCTGACTGAAGCACCAAGGGAGGGATCTCTGACTGAAGCACCGAGGGAGGGAGGGATCTCTGACTGAAGCACCAAGGGAGGGAGGGATCTCTGACTGAAGCACCAAGGGAGGGATCTCTGACTGAAACACCGAGGGAGGAATTCTCTGACTGAAGCACCAAGGGAGGAATGCTCTGACTGAAGCACCAAGGGAGGAATTCTCTGACTGAAGCACCAAGGGAGGAATGCTCTGACTGAAGCACCAAGGGAGGAATGCTCTGACTGAAGCACCAAGGGACGAATTCTCTGACTGAAACATCAAGGGAGGAAAGCTCTGACTGAAGCACCAAGGGAGGAATGCTCTGACTGAAGCACCAAGGGAGGAATGCTCTGACTGAAGCACCAAGGGACGAATGCTCTGACTGAAGCACCAAGGGAGGAATGCTCTGACTGAAGCACCAAGGGAGGAATGCTCTGACTGAAGCACCAAGGGAGGAATGCTCTGACTGAAGCACCAAGGGAGGAATGCTCTGACTGAAGCACCAAGGGAGGAATGCTCTGACTGAAGCACCAAGGGAGGAATGCTCTGACTGAAGCACCAAGGGAGGAATGCTCTGACTGAAGCACCAAGGGAGGAATGCTCTGACTGAAGCACCAAGGGAGGAATGCTCTGACTGAAGCACCAAGGGAGGAATGCTCTGACTGAAGCACCAAGGGAGGAATGCTCTGACTGAAGCACCAAGGGAGGAATGCTCTGACTGAAGCACCAAGGGAGGAATGCTCTGACTGAAGCACCAAGGGAGGAATGCTCTGACTGAAGCACCAAGGGAGGAATGCTCTGACTGAAGCACCAAGGGAGGAATGCTCTGACTGAAGCACCAAGGGAGGAATGCTCTGACTGAAGCACCAAGGGAGGAATGCTCTGACTGAAGCACCAAGGGAGGAATGCTCTGACTGAAGCACCAAGGGAGGAATGCTCTGACTGAAGCACCAAGGGAGGAATGCTCTGACTGAAGCACCAAGGGAGGAATGCTCTGACTGAAGCACCGAGGGAGGGATCTCTGACTGAAGCACCAAGGGAGGGATCTCTGACTGAAGCACCGAGGGAGGAAATCCCTGACTGAAGCACCAAGGGAGGAATGCTCTGACTGAAGCACCGAGGGAGGGATCTCTGACTGAAGCACCAAGGGAGGAATTCTCTGACTGAAGCACCAAGGGAGGAATTCTCTGACTGAAGCACCAAGGGAGGGATCTCTGACTGAAGCACCAAGGGAGGGATCTCTGACTGAAGCACCAAGGGAGGGATCTCTGACTGAAGCACCAAGGGAGGAATTCTCTGACTGAAGCACCAAGGGAGGAATTCCTGACTGAAGCACCAAGGGAGGAATTCTCTGACTGAAGCACCGAGGGAGGGATCTCTTGCAAGTCAGGGTTTCTGTTGCAGAGGCAGGAACTCTCGATTTTTATCACGTCCATATCGCTGTGTTTACGTCTTTCTCTGTCTTTTCCTCTGTGTTCTCCCTCTCTTTAACATTTTTTTTTCCTCGTAAGTGTCTAGGTCTCCTCCATGTTATACTTCTCCCGCTTTCCTCTTCCTTATCCCTTTCCCATTCATTCGGGTATAAGGTCTCTACTTCAAAATCACGCCCACAGCTCACACCTGGAGGTTTTTACTGTGCATGGATGCTCTGACCGAAGTACCATAGCTTGTTGAACTTCTGTGATGGATATGAACACTTGTTCTTCCTTCTCTCTTCACACACGAACAAGGTTGATAAATCTACTCTCTCTCTCTCTCTTATAGCCCTATCCGTCTCTCTTTCGTACTTTCTCGCGCTCTCTTTCCTATTCTCTCATTCACACTCCCTCTCTCTCTCTCTCTCTTTCTCCCTGTCTCTCGATTCTTACTCCTTCTTCCCTCCCTTCATCTATCTATCCCTTTCCTTTTTCCTCTCTCTTTCCTTCCCTGGACAGAGATGGAAGGGTATAATAGGCTTTGATAGACTTCGATGGAGATCTTTGAGAGTATGAGTCAGTGGAAGTCAGTCTCCTTGAATTAGTTCTTCATAAGATGGACGTTCAACTTGACCAGTTGCATGGGCTTTTGTTCAATAAAAAGGCTTGGGAGAATGACTTCCCACAGAGCACGAGCGACATTACTCTCAGTTTATTTATTTTTTTATCTGAAGATACAGAGAGAGAGAGAGAGAGAGAGAGAGAGAGAGAGAGAGAGAGAGAGAGAGAGAGAGAGAGAGAGAGAGAGAGAGAGAGAGAGAGAGAGAAATGTAAAGGAAATTTTCGTTTTAAAGATCGTAATAACACCACAAAAGAAAGAAAAAAAATCTTATTTCTTGTCCCTTTCAGCACATAACCTCTGTAAAACTTCTTTCACCTGCAAGAGGAAAGGTGTTTTTGCATTCCTGCGTGATATAAAATTGAGAAGAAACATAATGAGAACTATTGATATATCCAGCTATTATACATATCTTCCTATATATCCTTTCCAAAAGGCATTAGACTTAAACTTTCTTTGTGTAAAGTTATCAGCGAGTGCACTAGAGACATAACCTACAATGGAAAGAGAAAACGAAAAAGCACGACGAAGAAAAAAATGTATACAAACACACACGTATATATACGCGTGTGTGTACGTGTGTATATGCTGGAAAAAAAGGCTTTCAAGTCTTCAGTGATAAGATCTCACAATACGACTTTCGTCATGTCATCTATAAATTCATTTGCAATTACACTGCAATCTGAGATCAATAAAAGACCTTCGTAAACTTCCTGAAAAAAAACTTCGCCCGAAGTCCCGGTAGGTAACAGAAGTGATTACTCTTTCCCCTTTGCCTTTATTACTGTGCCTTTGTTCACCCAAATATCTAGCTGCCCTTTTCTTCCACTGCATAGTTGTATAGGAGGGGAGGGGAGGGGAGGGGAAGGGAGGGGAGGGTAAAGGAGTGGAGGGGAGGGGAGTTGAGGGGAGGGAAGTGAGGGGAGAGGAGGAGGGCGACAGGAGTGGAGTCTTGCTTGTTCTGACGTGTTTGCATCTGTTGTCGCTTGTCTGGCTTGTCTTGTCTTGTTGACCTGTGCGAATGCGTCTTGGTTTTGCTCTCTGATCCGAAACAAGAAAGAAAGCTGCAGGTTGTACGCTTCCAGAAGGCAACAGACATTCGAGGGGAATCGTTGCAAGTTTAACCTGAATCTACTCCATCGCTGGAAGAAGCTGTTTCCCGCCGGTTTCGCGCTTTCACAGCCGGGAAAAAAATGAGAGATAAACAGTGCTCTGTTGGACGCCCTCGGACATCCGTGACCAAAGCGACAATGGTCCGTGCTCCGTCCCTCATTGACGAAGACCCGATTGCAACCCATCCCTCTCTTCAGGAGAAGGGCACCTCTCCCTTCTCCCCCATCCACCCTACACACCTGTCCTTCCTCCCTGCGATTTTCGTTTATTTCGAGAGATTAAAGCTGCGATCGCTGGGATGCAATTTCGCCGCATGCAAGATCTGGCTCGAACGGCAAATTCAGAGCTTCGAGGTAGATCGGCTTCTGAGTTCCGTGACTGCTTCATGGAGTGGCGGAGGAGGATGGGACGCTGCATAGAGGCAGGGAGGGAGGACTTCGAAGGAACGTTAGCTTCTGTTTTGATTTTCCTTCATACCATCAAAATATATGTTGATACTATCATTACTTTTTGATAACCTTCGTATATATCTTTTTCTAGCATGTATAGTTATATAGAGTTGTATATTTACAGCTGCATACACATACACCCACATACAACACACACACACACATATATATAGATATGTTTTCTTATATTTGTACAAACACAATAACACAGATTAAATACACAACGCAAAAATATACATCACCTCTGATTCTAAGCATTTGTGTATTCAACCCTTACCATGGCTTTTATTTGTGTTTCATTTCTCCCCATTTCTGCATTCGCTTCCACTCCCCTCCCCTTGCCATCCGCATTCGCATTCGAAAAGATTCAAGGAGAAAATCTGAGCTGCCCTTTTTCCCTTCGCAGCCTCCCTTCGCGTTATGCATTATTCGCAAAGAAAAAGAGTCTACCGAGGAAAAGTAGTTCGCCGGAAAATAAAAAACTTGATTTTTCGACGTCGCCGACAAGGAAGTTTGTCTCGGGAATCTTCCAGAGCCGCCAAGGAGTGAGCGCTTGGGTGTGTAGGAACTTACATCGAGAGGCTTGGCTGTGGAGGAATGCTCTGACGGAAGCACCAAGGGAGGAATGCTCTGACTGAAGCACCAAGGGAGGGATTCTCTGACTGAAGCACCAAGGGAGGGATCTCTGACGGAAGCACCGAGGGAGGAATGCTCTAAATGAAGCACCAAGGGAGGAATACTCTGACTGAAGCACCAAGGGAGGAAATTCTGACTGAAGTACCAAGGGAGGAATCTCTGACTGAAGCACCGAGGGAGGAATGCTCTGACGGAAGCACCAAGGGAGGAATGCTCTGACTGAAGCACCAAGGGAGAGATCTCTGACTGAAGCACGAAGGGAGGGATTCTCTGACTGAAGCACCAAGGGAGGAATGCTCTGACTGAAGCACCGAGGGAGGAATGTCTCTGACTGAAGCACCAAGGGAGGAATGCTCTGACTGAAGCACCAAGGGAGGGATCTTTAACTGGTCGGGCTTTTGTGGCGGATGAGAACTCTCGTTACGTTTTTCTTTCTTTCTTTCTTTCGTGGAATTGAATCACTCCCTGCAGCCTTTGCTTCTGGATTTTCACCGTCTTTTTTGGTTCTTTTCATTTTTCCTTCTCTCATCTGTGTACAATCTTTGTTCACATACCACTGTATTCCCGGAAATCTACTTCCTTAACATATTTTTTCTCTCTCCCTCCCCCCCTCTCTCTCTCTCACTCCCTCCTCCCCCCTCTCTCTTCCTTACACTCTTCCCCCTTTCCCCCTACCCTTCCTTTCGCATCTCCACTCCCCATCCCCTTTCTTCTACACCTCTATCTTTCTCTAACCAAAGAATAATGGACACAAACATAAAAGGGCGAAGAGGATATACACAAAGCATAAGACGCCGACCGGCCATACAGTGGAGTGGGAAGGGGGGGGGGGGTGGAGCCAGTCATTGATAGTGATTGCGATGATGGTCTCTTTGGTGGTGGATGGTGTTATGGTGAGAGAGAGAGAGGGGAGAGTGGGGAGGGAGAGAGAGAGGGGGGAGGGGGAGATAGATAGATAGATAGAAAGAGAGAGAGAGAGAGGGGGAGATAGATAGATAGAGAGAGAGAGAGATAAAAAAAAGAGAGAGAAAGAGAGAGAGAGAGAGAGTGAGTGAGAGAGAGATTATATATATATATATATATATATATATATATATATATATATATATATATATATATATATATATATATATAACCCCTGAAAGAAAACGTTTTATTTGGTGATCCTTTGGGAAGAGAGAGGACACTATCCTTTGTACGACTCCTTCGACTACGAAAATAATCTTTGTATCTAAATCAAACTTGGTATAATGACTATACATATATGTATATATATATATATATATATATATATATATATATATATATATATATATATATATTTACATTTGCACACACACATATACACATATAGCTGGCATAAGAGGGCTGCACTGTGGATGAAATTTCTAGCTGTGCCCTCTCGCTTTTGTGTGAGTGATTTAACCAAAGGAGTGTAATTGTATGGAAAGGACTGGAGATTATTGTGAGTGGGAATCCCTGAAGATCAGAATCCTAGAGTCCTTTCTCTATTAGATAGACTAGGGATATTCAACTATGATGAGCAAAGGTCCAGTTTGACATGTAATTGTGGAAACAAAAGGGCTAATCTGAGTATAGGATAATGAACCCATATGATTTTCATTCCGTTCATATATATATATATATGTATACATATATATATATATATATAGAGATATGGATATATATGCATATATATATATATATATATATATATATATATATATAGATATATATATATATATATATAATATATGGAAAATGTAGAGGAATGGAGCTTTCATATTTTAAGAAAAATAAAATAAAATAAAAAAAACAGTAATAAAGGTTTCAGATTACATCCTTCTCAATACACTCCACTGTCCTCGCATCGTCTGTGTCATATAACAAGGAAAAAAAACACAATAGAAAGTATTGATATATTTAACCATTTATCCTTTTTCTTTCTCCAATATTTCCTATCCAATCTTGTAATATATAAAGCATAAAAAAGTCTAAAAGTTTCTTTAAGGAAAGCTATCGGCAAACGCACTTAGGAAATAACCCGATCTCGGAAAGAACAAAGAACGCAGTAAATATAGGCATATAGGCAGACACACACATATGTATGTGCATAGAGAGAATGAGCAGTAGTATAATAATGATAAAAAAGAGCATTAAATGTCGGCGCTGCGGGCAAAGCCTTTTTCATGAGGTTTTCGCGAATGTCTTTTCTTTAAGTTCACGTTGCAGAGAAACTGCAGAGAAAGGATTTTTTTTTTTTTTTTTTTTTTTCTTTTTTTTAGGAATTTATCTTTATAATTAGGAATTTATGTCCGATATAAATAAAAATCGGATCGTGAATTCTCATTATTGAAGACTTGCTGAGAAGTAATATATTTTTTTCTTGTTCATCTATAGGTGCACATGCGCACAAACACACACACACAAATATGCACACACAATCATATGTGTATGAATCTCTTTGCGTGTGTTAGTCTTTGTACTTACGTGAAAAATATTACTATCGCACGATCTAATTTCAAACATAGATTCCTTCAGAGAAAATATAAATGAATCTTAAATCTCAATACCAATATTTACATTACCTTTGCACTCTCACTGTAATAATAATAATAATAATAATAATAATAATAAAAAACTTCTCTGGTTAAACTGCAGCTCTATCATTGAACTTAAGATCATCCATTCTATTTTTTCTTCAGTTACCATAACAGAAGAAGAAGAAGAAGAAAAAAAAAATATATATATATTTCTCATTCTAATTGCATATTCACCCCATACCTACACACAACTGGCCGTGTTTTGAATCTTTGTATGCCTTCGCCTCCACTCCCCTCTCTTCGCGAGCCACATTCAAATTTCAAACGATACAAAAAAACCGTTAACCATCATCCCCGCTTCGGAATCTTCCCTCGTGATGCCCATTATTCGCAAGGACAGCGGAGACTGCCGAGTAATCTATTTCGCCGACATTTTACATATGCCGACGACGAGTAACTTTGTCTTCGGAAGTTTCCCAGAACCGCCGAGAGACGAGCGCTTTGCTGTGTAGGACCTTGCATGAAGGAGGCGATCCTGTGAATGAATGAATGCTTTGGTTGAAGCACCGAGGAAGGAATTCTTGGTTGATAGGGCGGCGTTACTGTTTTTCTTTGGGTTATCTCACTTCCTTTTTGCCTTTTCTTTTTCTGCCTCTTCTTTAACATTTTCTCTCTCTCGTCTTTTGTTTCCCTCCCTCTTTTTCTTCCTTTCTTCCCCCTCTTCTCTCCCTTACCTCGACTCCACCCTCCTTTCTCTCCGCCCTTCACTTGTCTCAATAAACTTGTCAAAGTCAAAAGTCTATTCCTCCCTTATTTCAACCTTGAGTCTTCTGCTTCAAAATAAGCCTATTATTCTCTGAGCACGGGACGATCAATAACAACGGAAATATTAGTAAAGGTAGATCGAGATTTGGGCATGGAACAGGTAGAGGGGGGTGTTAACCTTATATATATATCATGTGGATCTTGACCTAACAAGACTTTCTAGGGGTCGGTCAGTCCACTTTTTTTTTCGTAGGCGGTGTAAGGGTCACTTAAGCCACCTCTCCTCCTCTACTAAAACAGAAAATCCATTGGCTTCTGCTTTGGGAGAAGAGTGGACATCATTCTTATGAAAATTCTTTCGACTGTGAGAGGTCTTTGTTCCTGAGGTAGTGATAAAAATGCTGATGTATTTTCTTCTCGTATTTTCTCCTTGGCAATCTTGTCAAAGCCATAGTAATTGTTTTTTGAGAGTTTGTTTGAGAAAAGGTATTGGCAGTCGCAATATGAAAGAAAAGTGATTTCTGAATAGACATACATTAATCTTTCAATATGTATACATATGTTTGTATAGTTGCATAACCACACACACACACACACACACATACACACACAAACACACACACACACACGATAGACTGTGACTGAAACTTATTTATCATTCCATATGTATATATATCCACCCTTTTCATTCATATTCCAAAAGATTCAAGAAAAAAAAAAAAAATCTTAAATGCCATCATCACTTTAGAAATTTTCCTTCGCTATACGCATTATTCGCAAAGATAGTTGAATTAGCCAAGTAAAATGATTCGCCGAAATTTTGACTTTTTTTTTTTTTTTTTTTTTTCAAGACAAGTAACTTTGTCCCGGAAGTTTTCCAAAGCCGCGAAGAGTGACTCGCCAGTGTTGGAGCTCACACTAGGAGGCTTTGGTGTTAACGAAGGCTCTGACTGAAGCACCAAGGAAGGGAGGGATCTCTGGCTGGCTGAGCTCTCGTGCTTCTTTTACAAGTCTCTGTGGATTAAACTCCTTTTTTTTATTTCTCCCTTTTTCTTTTTTTCTGCCTCTCATTCACATACTTTCTCTCTCTTTCTCGTTTAGTTCTTATTTCCTTCCATACATCCCTCGCTAAGGTGAGGAGAGGGATTTGATGAACTTTAGATTAAAACAAAAAGGAAAAAAGAGAAAAGGAAAACGGGTTTGAAGTTGTATAAGGCGGAAGGGGGAGGGTGGGGGGGAAAGGGGGGGAGGGGTACGATTTCATTCATCGAGTTTCCGGCGTTTAAATGAATATCTTTGTGAGAGTGAGTCACTGGTAGTGAGTCTCCTTGAGTCATTCCTCCATGAAACTCACATCTTAGGGAGAGATAAGCACAGAAAGGACCAGATAAACCCACACAAAGATTTGTTAGACAATTATTTTCACGGGTCGTGTGGTATACCTCTATTCTCTATCGCTGTCACCTTTAGAAAAGTAAGTTCCAGTCATGGCCAAGTTGATAATCATCTATATAAAATTCATTAAGGCATTATTCCATTATTCATACATACACTCAGCTCTAACATCTTAATGTGCATATGGTGAGTATAAATGTTTTCGGTCGTGATAGAATAACGACCATGGCACAGGCGCCTTTGTTATCGGGTCAATGTCTTTTATCAGAAGATGAAGTGTGAGTGTTGAGTGAAAAAAAAGTGTTGAAGAAAAAGGAAATTTTATCTTTCGTGAATTGGAGTGTGTTTTGTTGTTCCCATTTCAGTAGATTCTTTCTTCAATTAAAGAGGAAAGATCTTTATATTCTCACTGCGTGATAAAGGGTAATGTGAACAAGGAAGGAAAGGTAATAATGATACATTCAACTACCAACGTTATATTTTCAGTCTTGTCCCCAATAATTTATGAATACTTTGAATTTCTTTGTGAAACGCTATCGGCAAATACACTGAGGAGTCATTCTGTATTAGAAGGAATAATCAAATAAGCGTGCCGCATATATGTATATATAGATAGATAGATATAGAAACACACACACACATAGTTCCATCCACTTGCATATCCATCCCTTACCACGCTCTTTCCCTCTGGTTCCATCCACTTGTATATTCATCCTTTACCACGTTGTCTCCCTCTGGTTTGTATCCACATGCAATCAACCGCCCCCACTCCCCTCACCTCACTATACGCATCCATATTCCACAAGATACAAGGAGAAACACCTAACTGTCTTCCTCGCTTCAGAATCTTAATGCGTCACACACACTATTCGCAGTATACAAAGTGTCACGGCGAAATGGCAACATCTCAACACCAGTGACAAGGAAGTTTGTTTCGGAAGTTTTCCAGAGCCGTCATAGAGGGGACCGCTTGACTGTGTAGGAGGGACTCGCATCAAGAGACCTTCCTGTGGTTGGATGTTTTGGTTGAAGTTCCAAGGAAGGGATTTGTGGCTGGTCGAACTTTTTTTTTCTTCTTTTTTTTTCGGATGTGAACTTTCGCTGCGTTTTTTTTTTTTTTTTTTTTTTTTTAATCTCATTCCCCTTTTTTTATTTGTATTTTTCTTCCTCATTTCCCCCGTCTGATCGCTTTCTCTTCTCTCCTTTCTCTCCTCTCTTTTGTATACATATATTGTTCCCTTTATTTTATTTCTTTTTCTATCATTCTCTCCTCCCCTTTCTATCTCTCTTCCTCTCTTTATTATGCCTTCTCTCCCACACCTCTTACTTTCCACCCACTCTCTACACTTCTCCTCCTCCCTCTCTCCCTTCTCTATATTCCTAACTACCCTTTTTACTACCTCTTTTCTTCCCTCCCAACCCTTTCCTCAGAAAGACCCTACTTCAAAATCACAATAATTCCCAAAAACTCCGACCAGTCAACCCCAAAGGAAATAAAAAGGGAAATAAAAGGCAAGTGAAAACGAGATACTTAAGGAGACCATTGCAACACGTCACCTTAAAACCGTGTCATCAGATTGGGTTAGAAAAGAAGACGTATCTTGGGTCATGAACAAGGTAACAAGGCAACAAGGCAAGGTAAGTAGAGATGGTGGGTAGTGGTGGGGTAGGGTGAGGCGGGGGGAGGGAGGGTAGTGTGGAGGGGGAGGAGGGGGGAGGGTACTGTGGAGGGGTGAGGGTAGTGTGGAGGGGTGAGGAGGAGGAGGGGTAGTGTGGAGGGGTGAGAAGGGAGGAGGAGGGTAGTGTGGAGGAGTGAGGATGGGGGGAGAGTAGTGGATGGAAGGGTAGATAGGGCTGTGATAGAGAGACAGTCATTAATAACGACTGTGACAATGGTTTTGTTGTTTGGGCTTGAATGTATTTTACTGTGGGAGGGTTTTGCGTTGGGGGAAGGGAGTGGGTGCTGCTGGGATTAAGTGGACTTAGGATGAGGTTGAAGTCTTGGGGTCGAGAGGTTTTGAGGGAGGAGGGTAGTGGAAGGGAAAGATTTCTGATGAACTACATGCGTAAATCGTTAGCCTGAATTCAAGTGTTTAGTGCAGAGCAATTTATATATATATATATATATATATATATATATATATATATATATATATGTATATATTTATTTATTTATATATATATATATATATATTTATATACACATTCATTATATATATACATGTATGTATACACACACACACACATAAATATGTATATATATATATAGATAAATAAATATATATATACATATATATAAATAAATATACATCTATATATATCTATATCTATTTATATCTATATCTATATATATCTATTTATATCTATATCTATATCTATCTATCTATCTATCTATACATATACATATAGACACACATATAAACACGCACACTTATATGTATACATAACGTAAAAAAACAAAAGTATATTCATAAAAGAAGTAAATACACAAACAAACAAGAATAAACCAAATATAAAATGGAATAGAAAACACTTCAAAAAAAAAACTTTTATTTCTTGTCCCTTCCGGAAGTCGCCAGACATCCTTGAGCGAACACCTGCCGCTGAGAGACGAAAGTTTTATTTTGTGTCTGACGCTTTGATGTGACGTCGGAAAGGACCACGATGAAAAATATTTGTACATTCAGCCATTCCATATCATATGTTTCTATTTTATATAGAGTCTTGCTACTAAAAAAAAAGAAAAAAAAGAAAAAAAAAGAAGAAAAGAAAAAAAAAAACCCACTTAGTATATATTCTGCATTTCCGTGCGACGCAGTTTAAAAAACATATCTGTATATATACATACTCGAATATACAAATTAATCTACTCACACACGCATGTAAACGTACACACCCATACATACACATATAAGTACGGTCTATGTATGCGCTAGATAAGTTACAGCACTTCTAAGCATGCGACAAAGAATATTTATAATGATAAAAACAGAGGGCGATTCTAGTCATATTAGATCTAAATTCTTTCATTATTTAACTTTCTTTTGTTCCTACAATTCCACTGAGATGTAAAAGCAAGAAATTGCCACTAAAGATAATTTTATCAATAACACAGCTGCCCACTCTCTTTTCTTGCCTTTCATTCGCAATATCCTTATCTGACCATTTATCTAGCCTTGCAACCATAGCCATCTAAATCATTTTTTATACCTGTATGATCATATAGTCATCTAACTGCATGTCTGTCTGTTATACTACTTTCTGCTTCTTCTTTCTGCACGATATCCTAGCAGCCACCTGGCGGCCTGCTTCCATTTCTCCGGAAGTAGGGACTTTCTGAGTAAAGAGTTGAAGGAAGAAAAGAGGTAGTAAAAATGGTAGTAAGGAATACAGAGAAGGAAGAGATGGAGGAAGAGAAGTGTAGAGAGTGGGAGGGGTGTACTTATCAATCTCTTGAAGAGGAAGGGGGATAGACCGGACGGCAGCGACCTTTGGGGTATTTGACAGCTCAGCATATCAGACAAGGTGCTCGTCCTCATCCTTCAAAGACGTACCAGAAACTGAGTCACCAGAGACAAAAAAAAAGAAGAGAAAAAAAAAAGCAGACCGTATACTTATTTGCATGCCTCATCACCGTCATGGGTTCGATAGTGAGTTATTTGCAATTTAGATAATCCTTAAGAAGACTCAATGGTTCGCAATTTACTCTGCGGGTCAAGACTAGGTAGTACTATGCTTATAGGCCTTACTTTTGCCTATAATGTTACTGTCCTATCTGAGTCTCTGGACATCCTAGTGGTGGTTCTTGATGTATTTCGGTGGGAGTTGAAGTCCTAGAATTTAAAAGTCTCCTGAACCAAAAGCAAGATCCAGGTGTTTGGGGTATCATAAGGATAAGAATAAGCCAGATTTGCGGAGCAGATGCTATGTCGGGCTTGTATGCACTGAGGCGAGCCCGCCATTGGGGTATCTGTTAGAACTTGTTTAGTCGATACGTGCTTGCGGCGAAGGCATACATGTCACCAAGAGTTTTTTTTTCATCTCTAGGCGATATTCAAATTCTGGACCGTTAGACCTTGGAGTCAACAATCGGACTGGCAAGATGGCAAGTTATGACCTCTCTTATTCGGAGTATTAGAAGATTCTATCTATACGGAAAATAAAGAAACTCTAATATTGCAAGTTTTGTTGTACAGCAACATGTATTATGGACAGTACATCCTGATTCACACCTGGGTAGAGTAGTGAGTAAATCGAGCAAACCTGTCACGAGAAACTATTGGTCCTCGTGGATGAAGCGGCAACGCGCCCCTCGACCTGAAACCTACTAATTAAATTTGATTTGATTTTCTCTTCATTTCCCCATCTTCTCTTGTTTTTTTTGTTTTTTTTATATATAAGTTCGTCTATTTTTTTTGTCTTCCATATCTATATCGAATATCTATGAAATTTCTACATATAGAATTACAAACACACACACACACACACACACACGTACGAAAATTGTGACAGAGTGGCAGATTTCATTCATAATTCCCTCCACTTGCAGTCACGTTTTACCACTGTGGTTGCCCATGTTTGGTATTTCTGCATGCATTCGCCTCCACTCCCCTCCCCTCTCCTCGCCATTCGCATTCGTATTCATTCGTTATATGCGCTATTCGCTAGGATATATGAGTCTGCCGAGATGAGTTGTTCGCTGAAACTTTACACCTTTTGATGCCCCCCCCCCCCCTCAAAAAAAAAAGAAAAAAACTTTCCCTGGAATTTTTTCAGAGCTGCCAAGAGGTGTACATTTGTCTGTACAGGGACTCGCATCTGATAGTTTTACTGTTTCTTGGTTGAAGCACCAAGGAAGGGATTTTTGGAGTTTTAGTGATGGATGAAAACTGTCGCTGCGTTTCTGTTTTTTTTCGTGGATTTATCTCTCATCTTCCCCTTTTTATTATTATTTTTTATTTTTTATTCTTTCTTACCATGTTTTATTTCCCTTTACCTTTGTCTCTACCCTCTCACTCTTATGCACAAGCTTTGGTCACTTCTATATAACTGTTTCCGTCATTCTCTTTCTTCCTCTCCTTACGACACACACGTATATATATGCTTTCTTGTTTCTTTATTTCCTTCCCCTTTTCTTTTCTCTCTTCCCCCTTCCTTCCCTTCCTCTCTCCCTTATATATCCTTTACTTTCATCCTCTGTCCTTTCCCTTAAGTCATAAACTCCATATTTTGAAATGTATATGTAAATCTCTATTTTTCTATCTATCTGTCTGTCTATCCACACACACACACACAGATACACACACACACACACACACACACACACACACACACACACACATATATACATATATATATATATATATATATATATATATATATATATATATATATATATATATCACGGAAGAAGATACACACAAACGAAAACACGATCGATAGCTATCGATAATTCTATCCAAATGGCTATTCACACTTACCCACTTCTTTTCTTCTTGTTTTGTACCTCGGCAACATATTCGTCTCCACTCCCCTTTCCCCGCCACCCGCATTCGTTCCCCAAAAGATACAAGAAGAAACTCTTAACTGACATCTTTTTCTTTGGATTGTCCATTCGTCACAACGCACTGTTCGCAAAGATGAGTGAGGCTGTCGGGCGTGAGGTAGTTGGGTGAGATTTTGACGCATCTTAACGCCGGCGACAGGAAAGTTTGTTGTTCGTCTCGGAGTTATCCAAAGCCGTCAAAAAAACGCGCCCTTTATTGTATAGGGGCGTGCAACAGGAGGCTCTGCTGTGGATGAATGCTTTGGTTGAAACGCCTTGGAAGAAATATCTGTGATAGGGCTTTTGTGGCGGTTGGGAACTCTCCCTGCGTTTCTGTTATTCCTTTATTTCGCTCGCTGCCTAATCTTATTTTCTTTCTTTTCCCCGGCATTCCGTCTCTTCCTCTCATACTTTTTTCATGCTTTCTTCCATTTTTTTTCACCTCTTCTACTCTTCATTCTCTTTCTCCCTGTGAGATTATCACAATTAGGGAAAGGAAAAGAAAAAAATCAGAGATAATATCTCTGTTTTCTTTAAGTTATATGAATGCCTTGCGTGGTCCACGAGCCCTCATGACGTCATGGTGTCTTCGCATTGGAAGACTGAAATAAGTGAAATTGAGTAACAAGACTGGTCTGATTTATACTCAATGTACTAACAGACGATAGGATTGATTGTAGAATTTATGTAGTATCATCTATCATTGTTGTTATAGGAAAACCTGTATAGTGTAGCCACTCTGTTACATCAGTAAAAACCTCTGACTCCCTCCCT
>BOPN01000640.1:92500-95000 GCA_017312705.2 Penaeus japonicus
ATATATATATATATATATATATATATATATATATATATATATATATATGTATGTATATATATGTATATATATGTATATATATATATATATATATATATATATATATATATATATATATATGTATATATATATATATATATATATATATATATATATATATATATATATATACAGATATAAAATCCGGTTGCTTTATTAGCTGAACGCTAAAATAAATATGAAGAGCAAAACATAGGTATATTGACAAAAAATATAGGCCTACCCCATTATCTATTCTAAAATTATCCTAACACAGATCCTAAGCCTCACATTAATATAATCTCTTGAATACATGTTTATAAAAGGATAATTCCGTCGTATAATACCGATTTTATCTTTCTAAAAAATCAATTCAATTTAGCGTAGGTGTAAACAAATACGATTCCATAATCCTAGCGAATATATTTATAAAGATATTAGTTGCCTTGGACCCTACTGACAGCCCCCGTCTATCCTTTAGAAATATAGAAATAGAATAAATAAAGGAATAAGAAATAACAAAAAGAAAGAAAGAAAGAAAAAACATAATCCCTTAGAAAGATAGAAAGAGAATAAAGGAAAGGAATAATAATAATAAAAAAAAAAACGCCCACAATCCCTTAGAAAGATAGAAATAGAATAAAGAAAAGGAAGAAGAAATCACACACACAAAAAAAACCCACACACAATCCCTTAGAAAGATAAAAATAGAATAAAGAAAAGAAGAAGAAATCACAAAAAACACACACAGTCCCTCAGAAAGATAGAAATAGAATAAAGAAAAGGAAGAAGAAACCACAAAAAACACACACAATAGCTTAGAAAGGTAAAAATATAATAAAGAAAAGGAAGAAAAAATCACAAAAAACAACAACACACAGATAAAACACAATCCATAAGAAAGATAAAGATATAATAAACAAAAGGAAGAAGAAATCACAACAACAACAAAAAACACAAATAAAACACAATACCGATAAGGATAGAAATATAATAAAGAAAAGGAAGAAGAAACCACAACAACAAAAAACATAAATAAAGCCCAATACCGATAAAGATATAATAAAGAAAAGGAAGAAGAAACCACAACAACAAAAAAACACAAATAAAACATAATACCAATAAAGATAGAAATATAGTAAAGAAAAAGAAGAAAAAAATCACAACAACAACAAAAAACACAAATAAAACACAAAACCGACAAAGCTGCGAAGTTCCCACGCTCGCGTACAACACCTGGTCAGAGCATCGTGTGTAAATCTGGAAGAAAATGTTGCTTTGCATGCTCATTATTTTGCAATCTTCCCGGCGCGGGAATGATGACAAAAGCCCGGGGAAGGCCTCGCGCTGCAATATTGAAATTACGAGCAATGAGGAAGCTGATGGCGGAGAGTTATGAGGAAGCTAATGAGGGAAGGAAACAGCGTTCCGTTATAACCAAAGTTTTATCACTTCGTCGACGGGGGTGCGACGTCGCGGGAGGGGCATTGCGTGGTCGGCCGGCCTTGTAGGGCGCTCTCTTTCTCTCTCTCTCTCTCTCTCTTTCTCTTTTTAGCTTACTCTCTTTCTTTATTTATCTCTCTCTCTCTCTTTCTCGTTTAGTTTTCTCTTTCTTTCCTTATCTCTCTCTCTCTTTTAGTTTTCTCCTTCTTTCTTTACCTCTCTCTCTCTTTCTTTTTTTTCTTTCTTTCTTTCTTTCTTTATCTCTCTCTCTCTCTCTCTCTCTCTCTCTTTTTGTTTTCTCTTTCTCTCTCTCTCTCTCTCTCTCTCTCTCTCTCTCTCTCTCGTTTTCTCTTTCTATCTCTCTCTCTCTCTCTCTCTTAGTGTTTTCTTTTCTTTTCTTCTCTCTCTCACTCTCTCTCTCTCTTTCTCTAGCTTTCTTTCTTTCTTTATCTCTCTCTTTATATCTTTTCTATCTTTTACTTTCTTTCTTTCTTTCTTTCTTTCTTTTTTTTCTTCTTCTTCTTCTTTTTCCTGTTCTTGTTTTTGTTCATGTTCTTGTTCTTCTACTTCTCCTCCTCCTCCTCCTTCTTTTTCTTCCTCTTCTTCTTTTTCTTTTTCTTCTTGTCCTTCTTCTTCTTCTTCTTCTCCTTCTCTCTCTCTCTCTCTCTCTCTCTCTCTCTCTCTCTCTCTCTCTCTCTCTCTCTCTCTCTCTCTCTCTCTCTCTCTCTTTCTCTCTATCTCTCTTCTCTCACTCCCTCCCTCCCTCCCTCCCACACCCCCTCTATCTCTCTCCTTCCCTCTCTACCCCCCCCCCCCCTCCCTCTGCCTACCTGTCATTCTCTCTCTCATTCTGAATCTTATCATCCTCTCTTTCTCCTCTTTATATCCACATCTCTCTCCATCACCCCCTTATCTTCTCTCTCTCACAATTCCCTTTGCTAAACAAACTGTTTCATTCAGCAGACTTGAACCATTAAAAGCAAGCTCTGTAACGAAAGGAGCTTTATACCTTCCTTTAAGATAAGAATATCAAGCCGTG
>BOPN01000640.1:100000-102500 GCA_017312705.2 Penaeus japonicus
CTAAAACTCCACTCGAAAGGATACTTATGGAATGAAAATGTTACCAGAAGTTGGGTCGGAGGAATTGTATCTTCACTTTGGCAGTGTCTCGTCCAAGCAGTGGTGAAGTTTATTCTCTTTGGGTTTGTATCTGTTCTTTATCTTTTTATCTTGCTCTCTGTCTCCATATGTGTGAGTGTGTGTGTATGTGTTTGTATTTGTGTGTGTGTGTGTGTGTGTGCATATGTTTATTTGTTCTGAGGAATATGTCAAAAGTATCTTTATTCTCTATTTCGTTTCAATAATTCATGCTTAAATTTCATTATACATATATATATATATATATATATATATATATATATATATATATATATATATATATATATATATATATATATATACAGATATAAAATCCGGTTGCTTTATTAGCTGAACGCTAAAATAAATATGAAGAGCAAAACATAGGTATATTGACAAAAAATATAGGCCTACCCCATTACCTATTCTAAAATTATCCTAACACAGATCCTAAGCCTCATATTAATATAATCTCTTGAATACATGTTTATAAAAGGATAATTCCGTCGTATAATACCGATTTTATCTTTCTAAAAAATCAATTCAATTTAGCGTAGGTGTAAACTAATACGATTCCATAATCCTAGCGAATATATTTATAAAGATATTAGTTGCCTTGGACCCTACTGACAGCCCCCGTCTATTCCTTAGAAAGATGAAAATATAATAAAGAAAAGGAAGAAGAAATCACAAAAAAAAACCACAATCCCTCAGAAAGATAGAGGTAGAATGAAGGAAACGAAGAAGAAATCACAAAAAAACAAAAACAAAAACACACGCACACAATCCCTTAGAAAGATAGAAACAGAATAAAGAAAAGGAAGAAGAAATCACACACACACACACACACACACACACAAAAGACACGTACACAATCCCTTAGAAAGATAAAGATATAATAAAGAAAAGGAAGAAGAAACCACAAAAAAACAATACAATTCCTTAGAAAGATAAAAATAGAATAAAGAAAAGGAAGAAGAAACCACAAAAAAACAATACAATCCCTTACACAGATAAAGATAAAATAAAGAAAAGGAAGAAAAAAACACAAAAAACACACACAATCCCTATGAAAGATAAAAATTAAAATAAAGAAAAGGAAGAAGAAATCTCAAAAAAACCACCCGATCCATTAGAAAGATAAAAATAGAATAAAGAAAAGGAAGAAGAAACCACAAAAAAATACACACGATCCCTATGAAAGATAGAAAATATAATAAAGAAAAGGAAGAAGAAACCACAAAAAAAACACAATCTATAAGAAACATAGAAATATAATAAAGAAAAGGAAGAAGAAATCACAACAAAAAACACACAAAAAAAACACTACCAATAAAGATAGAAATATGATAAAGAAAAAGAAGAAGAAACCACAAAAAACACAATCCCTAAGAAAGATAGAAATATAATAAAGAAAAGGAAGAAGAAATCACAAAAAAAAACACAAATAAAACACAATCCATAAGAAAGATAAAGATATAATAAACAAAAGGAAGAATAAATCACAACAACAAAAAACACAAATAAAACACCATACCGACAAAGCTGCGAAGTTCCCACGCTCGCGTACAACACCTGGTCAGAGCATCGTGTGTAAATCTGGAAGAAAATGTTGCTCTGCATGCTCATTATTTTGCAATCTTCCCGGCGCGGGAATGATGACAAAAGCCCGGGGAAGGCCTCGCGCTGCAATATTGAAATTACGAGCAATGAGGAAGCTGATGGCGGAGAGTTATGAGGAAGCTAATGAGGGAAGGAAACAGCGTTCCGTTATAACCAAAGTTTTATCACTTCGTCGACGGGGGTGCGACGTCGCGGGAGGGGCATTGCGTGGTCGGCCGGCCTTGTAGGGCGCTCTCTTTCTCTCTCTCTTTCTCTCTCTCTCTCTTTCTCTTTTAGCTTACTCTTTCTTTATTTATCTCTCTCTCTCTCTTTCTCGTTTAGTTTTCTCTTTCTTTCCTTATCTCTCTCTCTCTTTTAGTTTTCTCCTTCTTTCTTTACCTCTCTCTCTCTTTCTCTTTTAGTTTTCTCTTTCTTTCTTTATCTCTCTCTCTTTCTCTCTCTCTTTCTCATTGAGTTTTCTTTCTTTCTTTATCTCTCTCTCTCTCTCTTTCTCTTTTAGTTTTCTCTTTCTATCTCTCTCTCTCTCTCTCTCTTAGTGTTTTCTTTCTTTCTCTCTCTCTCTCTCACTCTCTCTCTCTTCTAGCTTTCTCTTTCTTTCTTTATCTCTCTCTTTATATCTTTTCTATCTTTTACTTTCTTTCTTTCTTTCTTTCTTTCTTTTTTTTCTTCTTCTTCTTCTTTTTCCTGTTCTTGTTTTTGTTCATGTTCTTGTTCTTCTACTTCTCCTCCTCCTCCTCCTTCTTTTTCTTCCTCTTCTTCTTTTTCTTTTTCTTCTTGTCCTTCTTCTTCTTCTTCTTCTCCTTCTCTCTCTCTCTCTCTC